>JABBCR010001697.1:0-12083 GCA_014849445.1 Cercopithecus mona
AACGTGCAGGTTTGTTACATATGTATACTTGTGCCATGTTGCTGTGCTGCACCCATCAACTCATCATTTACATCAGGTATAACTCCCAATGCAATCCCTCCCCTCCCCCCATGATAGGCCCGGTGTGTGATGTTCCCCTTCCGAGTCCAAGTGATCTCATTGTTCAGTTCCCACCTATGAGTGAGAACATGCGGTGTTTGGTTTTCTGTTCTTGTGATAGTTTGCTAAGAATGATGGTTTCCAGCTGCATCCATGTCCCTACAAAGGACACAAACTCATCCTTTTTTATGGCTGCATAGTATTCCATGGTGTATATGTGCCACATTTTCTTAATCCAATCTGTCACTGATGGACATTTGGGTTGATTCCAAGTCTTTGCTAGTGTGAATAGTGCTGCAATAAACATACGTGTGCATGTGTCTTTATAGCAGCATAATTTATAATCCTTTGGGTATATACCCAGTAATGGGATGGCTGGGTCATATGGTACATCTAGTTCTAGATCCTTGAGGAATCGCCATACTGTTTTCCATAATGGTTGAACTAGTTTACAATCCCACCAACAGTGTAAAAGTGTTCCTATTTCTCCACATCCTCTCCAGCACCTGTTGTTTCCTGACTTTTTAATGATGGCCATTCTAACTGGTGTGAGATGGTATCTCATTGTGGTTTTGATTTGCATTTCTCTGATGGCCAGTGATGATGAGCATTTTTTCATGTGTCTGTTGGCTGTATGAATGTCTTCTTTTGAGAACTGTCTGTTCATATCCTTTGCCCACTTTTTGATGGGGTTGTTTGTTTTTTTCTTGTAAATTTGTTTGAGTTCTTTGTAGGTTCTGGATATTAGCCCTTTGTCAGATGAGTAGATTGCAAAAATTTTCTCCCATTCTGTAGGTTGCCTGTTCACTCTGATGGTAGTTTCTTTTGCTGTGCAGAAGCTCTTTAGTTTAATGAGATCCCATTTGTCAATTTTGGCTTTTGCTGCCGTTGCTTTTGGTGTTTTAGACATGAAGTCTTTGCCCATGCCTATGTCCTGAATGGTACTACCTAGGTTTTCCTCTAGGATTTTTATGGTATTAGGTCTAACATTTAAGTCTCTAATCCATCTTGAATTAATTTTCGTATAAGGAGTAAGGAAAGGATCCAGTTTCAGCTTTCTACTTATGGCTAGCCAATTTTCCCAGCACCATTTATTAAATAGGAATCCTTTCCCCATTTCTTGTTTCTCTCAGGTTTGTCAAAGATCAGATGGCTGTAGATGTGTGGTATTATTTCTGAGGACTCTGTTCTGTTCCATTGGTCTATATCTCTGTTTTGGTACCAGTACCATGCTGTTTTGGTTACTGTAGCCTTGTAGTATAGTTTGAAGTCAGGTAGCGTGATGCCTCCAGCTTTGTTCTTTTGACTTAGGATTGTCTTGGAGATGCGGGCTCTTTTTGGTTCCATATGAACTTTAAAGCAGTTTTTTCCAATTCTGTGAAGAAGCTCATTGGTAGCTTGATGGGGATGGCATTGAATCTATAAATTACCTTGGGCAGTATGGCCATTTTCACGATATTGATTCTTCCTATCCATGAGCATGGTATGTTCTTCCATTTGTTTGTGTCCTCTTTTATTTCACTGAGCAGTGGTTTGTAGTTCTCCTTGAAGAGGTCCTTTACATCCCTTGTAAGTTGGATTCCTAGGTATTTTATTCTCTTTGAAGCAATTGTGAATGGAAGTTCATTCCTGATTTGGCTCTCTGTTTGTCTGTTACTAGTGTATAAGAATGCTTGTGATTTTTGCACATTAATTTTGTATCCTGAGACTTTGCTGAAGTTGCTTATCAGCTTAAGGAGATTTTGGGCTGAGACAATGGGGTTTTCTAAATATACAATCATGTCATCTGCAAACAGGGACAATTTGACTTCTTCTTTTCCTAACTGAATCCCTTGATTTCTTTCTCTTGCCTGATTGCCCTAGCCAGAACTTCCAACACTATGTTGAATAGGAGTGGTGAGAGAGGGCATCCCTGTCTTGTGCCAGTTTTCAAAGGAATTTTTCCAGTTTTTGCCCATGCCTATGTCCTGAATGGTACTACCTAGGTTTTCCTCTAGGATTTTTATGGTATTAGGTCTAACATTTAAGTCTCTAATCCATCTTGAATTAATTTTCGTATAAGGAGTAAGGAAAGGATCCAGTTTCAGCTTTCTACTTATGGCTAGCCAATTTTCCCAGCACCATTTATTAAATAGGGAATCCTTTCCCCATTTCTTGTTTCTCTCAGGTTTGTCAAAGATCAGATGGCTGTAGATGTGTGGTATTATTTCTGAGGACTCTGTTCTGTTCCATTGGTCTATATCTCTGTTTTGGTACCAGTACCATGCTGTTTTGGTTACTGTAGCCTTGTAGTATAGTTTGAAGTCAGGTAGCGTGATGCCTCCAGCTTTGTTCTTTTGACTTAGGATTGTCTTGGAGATGCGGGCTCTTTTTGGTTCCATATGAACTTTAAAGCAGTTTTTTCCAATTCTGTGAAGAAGCTCATTGGTAGCTTGATGGGGATGGCATTGAATCTATAAATAACCTTGGGCAGTATGGCCATTTTCACGATATTGATTCTTCCTATCCATGAGCATGGTATGTTCTTCCATTTGTTTGTGTCCTCTTTGATTTCACTGAGCAGTGGTTTGTAGTTCTCCTTGAAGAGGTCCTTTACATCCCTTGTAAGTTGGATTCCTAGGTATTTTATTCTCTTTGAAGCAATTGTGAATGGAAGTTCATTCCTGATTTGGCTCTCTGTTTGTCTGTTACTGGTGTATAAGAATGCTTGTGATTTTTGCACATTAATTTTGTATCCTGAGACTTTGCTGAAGTTGCTTATCAGCTTAAGGAGATTTTGGGCTGAGACAATGGGGTTTTCTAAATATACAATCATGTCATCTGCAAACAGGGACAATTTGACTTCTTCTTTTCCTAACTGAATACCCTTGATTTCTTTCTCTTGCCTGATTGCCCTAGCCAGAACTTCCAACACTATGTTGAATAGGAGTGGTGAGAGAGGGCATCCCTGTCTTGCGCCAGTTTTCAAAGGGAATTTTTCCAGTTTTTGCCCATTCAGTATGATATTGGCTGTGGGTTTGTCATAAATAGCTCTTATTATTTTGAGGTACGTTCCATCAATACCAAATTTATTGAGCGTTTTTAGCATGAAGGGCTGTTGAATTTTGTCAAAAGCCTTTTCTGCATCTATTGAGATAATCATGTGGTTCTTGTCTTTGGTTCTGTTTATATGCTGGATTATGTTTATTGATTTGCGAATGTTGAACCAGCCTTGCATCCCAGGGATGAAGCCCACTTGATCATGGTGGATAAGCTTTTTGATGTGCTGCTGAATCCGGTTTGCCAGTATTTTATTGAGGATTTTTGCATCGATGTTCATCAGGGATATTGGTCTAAAATTCTCTTTTTTTGTTGTGTCTCTGCCAGGCTTTGGTATCAGGATGAGGTTGGCCTCATAAAATGAGTTAGGGAGGATTCCCTCTTTTTCTATTGATTGGAATAGTTTCAGAAGGAATGGTACCAGCTCCTCCTTGTACCTCTGGTAGAATTCAGCTGTGAATCCATCTGGTCCTGGACTTTTTTTGGTTGGTAGGCTATTAATTATTGCCTCAATTTCAGAGCCTGCTATTGGTCTATTCAGGGATTCAACTTCTTCCTGGTTTAGTCTTGGAAGAGTGTAAGTGTCCAGGAAATTATCCATTTCTTCTAGATTTTCCAGTTTATTTGCGTAGAGGTGTTTATAGTATTCTCTGATGGTAGTTTGTATTTCTGTGGGGTCGGTGGTGATATCCCCTTTATCATTTTTAATTGCGTCGATTTGATTCTTCTCTCTTTTCTTCTTTATTAGTCTTGCTAGTGGTCTGTCAATTTTGTTGATCTTTTCAAAAAACCAACTCCTGGATTCATTGATTTTTTGGAGGGTTTTTTGTGTCTCTATCTCCTTCAGTTCTGCTCTGATCTTAGTTATTTCTTGCCTTCTGCTAGCTTTCGAATGTGTTTGCTCTTGCTTCTCTAGTTCTTTTAATTGCGATGTTAGAGTGTCAATTTTAGATCTTTCCTGCTTTCTCTTGTGGGCATTTAGTGCTATAAATTCCCTCTACACACTGCTTTAAATGTGTCCCAGAGATTCTGGTATGTTGTATCTTTGTTCTCATTGGTTTCAAAGAACATCTTTATTTCTGCCTTCATTTCGTTATGTACCCAGTAGTCATTCAGGAGCAGGTTGTTCAGGTTCCATGTAGTTGAGCGGTTTTGATTGAGTTTCTTAGTCCTGAGTTCTAGTTTGATTGCACTGTGGTCTGAGAGACAGTTTGTTATAATTTCTGTTCTTGTACATTTGCTGAGGAGTGCTTTACTTCCAATTACGTGGTCAATTTTGGAGTAAGTACGATGTGGTGCTGAGAAGAATGTATATTCTGTTGATTTGGGGTGGAGAGTTCTATAGATGTTCATTAGGTCTGCTTGCTGCAGAGATGAGTTCAATTCCTGGATATCCTTGTTAACTTTCTGTCTCGTTGATCTGTCTAATGTTGACAGTGGAGTGTTGAAGTCTCCCATTATTATTGTATGGGAGTCTAAGTCTCTTTGTAAGTCTCTAAGGACTTGCTTTATGAATCTGGGTGCTCCTGTATTGGGTGCATATATATTTAGGATAGTTAGCTCTTCCTGTTGAATTGATCCCTTTACCATTATGTAATGGCCTTCTTTGTCTCTTTTGATCTTTGATGGTTTAAAGTCTGTTTTATCAGAGACTAGTATTGCAACCCCCGCTTTTTTTGGTTCTCCATTTGCTTGGTAAATCTTCCTCCATCCCTTTATTTTGAGCCTATGTATGTCTCTGCGTGTGAGATGGGTCTCCTGAATACAGCAGACTGATGGGTCTTGACTCTTTATCCAGTTTGCCAGTCTGTGTCTTTTAATTGGAGCATTTAGTCCATTTACATTTAAGGTTAAGATTGTTATGTGTGAACTTGATCCTGCCATTATGATATTAACTGGTTATTTTGCTCGTTAGTTGATGCAGTTTCTTCCTAGCCTTGATGGTCTTTACATTTTGGCATGTTTTTGCAATGGCTGGTACCGGTTGTTCCTTTCCATGTTTAGTGCTTCCTTCAGGGTCTCTTGTAAGGCAGGCCTAGTGGTGACAAAATCTCTACGCATTTGCTTATCTGTAAAGGATTTTATTTCTCCTTCACTTATGAAACTTAGTTTGGCTGGATATAAAATTCTGGGTTTAAAATTCTTTTCTTTAAGAATGTTGAATATTGGCCCCCACTCTCTTCTGGCTTGAAGAGTTTCTGCCGAGAGATCTGCTGTTAGTCTGATGGGCTTCCCTTTGTGGGTAACCTGACCTTTCTCTCTGGCTGCCCTTAAGATTTTTTCCTTCATTTCAACTTTGGTGAATCTGACAATTATGTGTCTTGGAGTTGCTCTTCTCGAGGAGTATCTTTGTGGCGTTCTCTGTATTTCCTGGATTTGAATGTTGGCCTGCCCTACTAGGTTGGGGAAGTTCTCCTGGATGATATCCTGAAGAGTGTTTTCCAACTTGGTTCCATTTTCCCCCTCACTTTCAGGCACCCCAATCAGACGCAGATTTGGTCTTTTTACATAATCCCATACTTCTTGCAGGCTTTGTTCATTTCTTTTTCTTCTTTTTTCTTTTGGTTTCTCTTCTCGCTTCATTTCATTCATTTGATCCTCAATCGCTGACATTCTTTCTTCCAGTTGATCGAGTCGGTTACTGAAGCTTGTGCATTTGTCACGTATTTCTCGTGTCATGGTTTTCGTCTCTTTCATTTCGTTTATGACCTTCTCTGCATTAATTACTCTAGCCATCAATTCTTCCACTTTTTTTTCAAGATTTTTAGTTTCTTTGCGCTGGGTACGTAATTCCTCCTTTAGCTCTGAGAAATTTGATGGACTGAAGCCTTCTTCTATCATCTCGTCAATGTCATTCTCCGTCCAGCTTTAATCCGTTGCAGGCGATGAGCTGCTCTCTTTGCCGGGGGAGATGCGCTCTTATTTTTTGAATTTCCAGCTTTTCTGCCCTGCTTTTTCCCCATCTTTGTGGTTTTATCTGTCTCTGGTCTTTGATGATTGTGATGTACTGATGGGGTTTTGGTGTAGGTGTCCTTCCTGTTTGATAGTTTTCCTTCTAACAGTCAGGACCCTCAGCTGTAGGTCTGTTGGAGATTGCTTGAGGTCCACTCCAGACCCTGTTTGCCTGGGTATCAGCAGCAGAGGCTGCAGAAGATAGAATATTTCTGAACAGCGAGTGTACCTGTCTGATTCTTGCTTTGGAGGCTTCCTCTCAGGGGTGTACTCCACACTGTGAGGTGTGGGGTGTCAGACTGCCCCTAGTGGCGGATGTCTCCCAGTTAGGCTACTCAGGCGTCCGGGCCCCACTTGAGCAGGCAGTCGGTCCCTTCTCAGAGCTCCACCTCCGTGTTGGGAGATCCACTGCTCTCTTCAAAGCTGTCAGACAGAGTCGTTTGCGTCTGCAGAGGTCTCTGCTGCGTTTGTTATTATTTACTGTGCCCTGTCCCCAGAGGTGGAGTCTACAGAGACAGGCAGGTTTCCTTGAGCTGCTGTGAGCTCCACCCAGTTCGAGCTTCCCAGCAGCTTTGTTTACCTACTTAAGCCTCAGCAATGGCGGGCGCCTCCCCCAGCCTCGCTGCTGCCTTGCAGTAGATCACAGACTGCTGTGCTAGCAATGAGGGAGGCTCCGTGGGTGTGGGACCCTCCCGGCCAGGTGTGGGATATGATCTCCTGGTGTGCCGGTTTGCTTAAAGCGCAGTATTGGGGCGGGAGTTACCCGATTTTCCAGGTGTTGTGTGTCTCAGTTCCCTTGTAAGGCAGGCCTAGTGGTGACAAAATCTCTAAGCATTTGCTTATCTGTAAAGGATTTTATTTCTCCTTCACTTATGAAACTTAGTTTGGCTGGATACAAAATTCTGGGTTTAAAATTCTTTTCTTTAAGAATGTTGAATATTGGCCCCCACTCTCTTCTGGCTTGAAGAGTTTCTGCCGAGAGATCTGCTGTTAGTCTGATGGGCTTCCCTTTGTGGGTAACCCGACCTTTCTCTCTGGCTGCCCTTAAGATTTTTTCCTTCATTTCAACTTTGGTGAATCTGGCAATTATGTGTCTTGGAGTTGCTCTTCTCGAGGAGTATCTTTGTGGCGTTCTCTGTATTTCCTGGATTTGAATGTTGGCCTGCCCTACTAGGTTGGTGAAGTTCTCCTGGATGATATCCTGAAGAGTGTTTTCCAACTTGGTTCCATTTTCCCCCTCACTTTCAGGCACCCCAATCAGACGTAGATTTGGTCTTTTTACATAATCCCATACTTCTTGCAGGCTTTGTTCATTTCTTTTTCTTCTTTTTTCTTTTGGTTTCTCTTCTCGCTTCATTTCAGTCATTTGATCCTCAATCGCTGACATTCTTTCTTCCAGTTGATCGAGTCGGTTACTGAAGCTTGTGCATTTGTCACGTATTTCTCGTGTCATGGTTTTCGTCTCTTTCATTTCATTTATGACCTTCTCTGCATTAATTACTCTAGCCATCAATTCTTCCACTTTTTTTTCAAGATTTTTAGTTTCTCTGCGCTGGGTACGTAATTCCTCCTTTAGCTCTGAGAAATTTGATGGACTGAAGCCTTCTTCTCTCATCTCGTCGAAGTCATTCTCCGTCCAGCTTTGATCCGTTGCTGGCGATGAGCTGCGCTCCTTTGCCGGGGGAGATGCGCTCTGATTTTTTGAATTTCCAGCTTTTCTGCCCTGCTTTTTCCCCATCTTTGTGGTTTTATCTGCCTCTGGTCTTTGATGATGGTGATGTACTGATGGGGTTTTGGTGTAGGTGTCCTTCCTGTTTGATAGTTTTCCTTCTAACAGTCAGGACCCTCAGCTGTAGGTCTGTTGGAGATTGCTTGAGGTCCACTCCAGACCCTGTTTGCCTGGGTATCAGCAGCAGAGGCTGCAGAAGATAGAATATTTCTGAACAGCGAGTGTACCTGTCTGATTCTTGCTTTGGAAGCTTCCTCTCAGGGGTGTACTCCACCCTGTGAAGTGTGGGGTGTCAGACTGCCCCTAGTGGGGGATGTCTCCCAGTTAGGCTACTCAGGGGTCAGGGACCCACTTGAGCAGGCAGTCTGTCCCTTCTCAGATCTCAACCTCCGTGTTGGGAGATCCACTGCTCTCTTCAAAGCTGTCAGACAGAGTCGTTTGCGTCTGCAGAGGTCTCTGCTGCGTTTGTTATTATTTACTGTGCCCTGTCCCTAGAGGTGGAGTCTACAGAGACAGGCAGGTTTCCTTGAGCTGCTGTGAGCTCCACCCAGTTGGAGCTTCCCAGCGGCTTTGTTTACCTACTTAAGCCTCAGCAATGGCGGGCGCCCCTCCCCCAGCCTCGCTGCTGCCTTGCCGGTAGATCACAGACTGCTGTGCTAGCAATGAGGGACTCTCCATGGGCGTGGGACCCTCCCGGCCAGGTGTGGGATATAATCTCCTGGTGTGCCTGTTTCCTTAAAGCGCAGTATTGGGGTGGGAGTTACCCGATTTTCCAGGTGTTGTGTGTCTCAGTTCCCCTGGCTAGGAAAAGGGATTCCCTTCCCCCTTGCGCTTCCCAGGTGAGGCGATGCCTCGCCCTGCTTCAGCTCTGGCTGGTCGGGCTGCAGCAGCTGACCAGCACCGATCGTCCGGCACTCCCCAGTGAGATGAACCCAGTACCTCAGTTGAAAAAGCAGAAATCACCGGTCTTCTGTGTCGCTCGCGCTGGGAGTTGGAGACTGGAGCTGTTCCTATTCGGCCATCTTGCTCCGCCCCTATTGTGCAGAAACTTTTTACTCTGATATAGTTCCACTTTTTTATTTTTGCTTTAGTTGCTTGTGTTCTTCATGTCAAATCGAAAACTTCATTGCCATGACTAGTGTCAAGGAGATTTCTCAATTTTTTTAAATAGAAAATTCATGATTTCAGTTCTTATCAGAACTGAAATTAAATTCTTAATTTATTTTAAACTCAGTTTTGGGATGATATAAGAGAAGAGCTCACTTTTTTTGAGCACATATCTAGTTTTTTGTACACCATTTCTTGATGTCATTTTCTATTTCTTTTCTAATTCTGTGGTAGCAGTTGACTATATATGTGTGAGTCTGTTTCTGGCTCCTGCATTCTGTTTCGTTGGTTTTTATGTAGGTACTATACTATTTTGATGACTATAGCTTTGTAATATAGTTTGAAATCAGGAAATTTGAGGCTTTCAGCCTGTTTGTTTTTCTCAGTATTTGGCTATTTGGATTCTTTTGTGCCTCCATACTAATTTTACAATTGTTTGTTCTACATTTATTTTAATAGCATTAAAATTTTGACAGAAATTTAACCCTAGAACTTAAGTATAATAATAAAAAAAGAAATTTATTTAACTACGTAGATAACTATATGTAGTATAGATATTTTAACAATATTAATTTTTAGAATCCATGAACACAGGATATAGTTCCCATTTTGTATTCTTCAATTTCTTTTATCAACATTTTATAGTTTTTGGTATGCAGATCTTTAATATTCTTGGTTAAACTCATTCTATTTAATGAATTATTTCATTCTATTTGATAATACTGTAAATGGAATTGTTTTGTTTATTCCTTTTTCAGAATATTTTGCTGTTACTGTATCAAAATGCAACTGATTTTCATGTTAATTTTGTATCCTGCAACTGTACTAGTTTGTTAGCTATAAAGGGTGTTGTTGTTGGTGGTGGTGGTGGAGGTGGTGAAATAGTGGGCATTTTTAACCCTAGTTAACACTTTAAATTGATAGTTGCTATTATCATTTCATAATTCTTTAAAATATGACCAGATGAATTACTGCTGTCTTGAATTCAATGGAATTCACATGTTCTCATTTAAAATAATTTTATCTGTTTTGTCTGGGCCCCAGGATGGGGGGCACCCCATGGGAGCCGGGAGATTCCAGATGGGGAGGGAGAAGCAAGCAGGGAGGAGGCTGAGCAGGAGAAACAGAGAGGGGCTCTGGGGACAGTAGGGAGGAGAGGGGTCCTGTCGGAGACCCAGTGGGGAGACAGAATGGGCCAGGAAACAGGTTAAAGGTGAGAGTGGGCAACGTAACTGCTTCTCAGGTGGCAGGTGGCAGGGAACTTTCCTGAAACTGCAGGGCCCAGTGAACAGTGTGGGCAGGGTGGGAAGGAATGGAGAGGACCAGGCGGACCCCAAGGTCAATTTGGAGGAGGGAACATTTCCCGGTTCCTTCGCCTCTGCCCAGCTTTCTGCGGGCATGGTACCCCCAGGGGCAGGGCAGGGGAGGAGGCGGCTCCTGACTGGCTCGGAGAGCTGAGGGGGGCCGGGGTGACGGCGGAAGCAAGCGACAGCTGTGGATGCCGCTGGCCCGGTGGGTAGGTGCTGGGGGCCTAAGCTGGGCGGAGCTCACAGGGCCCAGCGCCTGGGGCCTGCAGGTGGCCCTGGAGGAATTACCCGCCCGTGCCTTCAGGGAGACAAGTGTGGACGACGCCGTGGACACGCCCTTCCTTGCTGGAATATTTGTAAGGCTGGAATTTAAGCTCGGGCAGACAAGCGGCCACAAGGAGGAATGGATGAAACCCCAGTGCAAAGTCCAGCCCAAGGGGAGGAAGCAGAAATGCCTGGCCTGCATCACACTGGGCTCCAGGGATAAGGTCCCATGCTGGATGAGTCACTGCCCTATAGAGACTCAGGCTCAGCGGGAGTCTGAGGAGCACCAGGAGACCCAGTGCAGCTGGGAGGAGAGGGCAGTGATGATCCCACAGCTACTGCTTCCTGCACAGGTCGCCTGCTCCACGGCCCGGCCCCCAACTGAGCCCAGCGCTAGATTGCATGGCGCCTCCTGGACCACTGCCAGGGGTGACCAGTGGAAGGCTCCACCTTCCAAGGAGAGGACACTACATCCCCAGCAAATAAAGCTGCTCCCCCTACCAAAGTAAATAAATACATAAAAATACATAAAATAATTTTGGTCTTTGAAAATAATGTATATCCTCTGTTTGCTGGTAAACGTGCCACCCATGTATCTGTATGCCTAATTAGTCAAACTTTTTAATGAAGTTAACATTTATGATTCTTTATTATGATACAAAACAGTAAATTTTATAGTGGTTTTAATATAATCTAATATGATTGAAAATATGTCAATTTGTCATTGCCTATGAATCTTTGTGTTATTTATTTTACACTGTCAGATATTCTGTCTACAAATATCTAATGGCTATTGGTTTCTTGGTGGACGTCATGTTGCGCCTGCGCCGCGTCGTTAGTAATTTTCGGGCGGCGGGATGGCGCCTGCGCTGTAAGTTGATCATTTTCCGGGTGGAAAATGGGTGATGAAGAACCGGAAGAGCGCCATTTTGTACTGGCGTATGAGACAGCAGAACAAGGAAGAAAGTAAATCTAGGGAGGAGGCATAAAGTGGAAATGTATAGAGCTCAGGCGTCAGTCATCAGTTATAATCGCTATGGCCGGGCCACGCAGCTCCGGACAATCTTCCGTTCAAAACTGGAAAGAAGCTTTCTGAGATACTGCTCTGTGTTCTGTTAATTCATCTCACAGAGTTACATCTTCCCCTTCAAGAAGCCTTTCGCTAAGGCTGTTCTTGTGGAATTGGCAAAGGGATATTTGGAAGCCCATAGAGGGCTATGGTGAAAAAGGAAATATCTTCCGTTCAAAACTGGAAAGAAGCTTTCTGAGAAACTGCTCTGTGTTCTGTTAATTCATCTCACAGAGTTACATCTTTCCCTTCAAGAAGCCTTTCGCTAAGGCTGTTCTTGTGGAATTGGCAAAGTGATATTTGGAAGCCCATAGAGGGCTATGGTGAAAAGGGAAATATCTTCCGTTCAAAACTGGAAAGAAGCTTTCTGAGAAACTGCTCTGTGTTCTGTTAATTCATCTCACAGAGTTACATCTTTCCCTTCAAGAAGCCTTTGGTTAAGGCTGTTCTTGTGGAATTGGCAAAGGGATATTTGGAAGCCCATAGAGGGCTATCGTAAAAAGGAAATATCTTCCGT
>JABBCR010001792.1:0-10170 GCA_014849445.1 Cercopithecus mona
GTGGACGTCATGTTGCGCCTGCGCCGCGTCGTTAGTAATTTTCGGGCGGCGGGATGGCGCCTGCGCTGTAAGTTGATCATTTTCCGGGTGGAAAATGGGTGATGAAGAACCCGGAAGAGCGCCATTTTGTACTGGCGTATGAGACAGCAGAACAAGGAAGAAAGTAAATCTAGGGAGGAGGCATAAAGTGGAAATGTATAGAGCTCAGGCGTCAGTCATCAGTTATAATCGCTATGGCCGGGCCACGCAGCTCCGGACAATCTTCCGTTCAAAACTGGAAAGAAGCTTTCTGAGAAACTGCTCTGTGTTCTGTTAATTCATCTCACAGAGTTACATCTTCCCCTTCAAGAAGCCTTTCGCTAAGGCTGTTCTTGTGGAATTGGCAAAGGGATATTTGGAAGCCCATAGAGGGCTATGGTGAAAAAGGAAATATCTTCCGTTCAAAACTGGAAAGAAGCTTTCTGAGAAACTGCTCTGTGTTCTGTTAATTCATCTCACAGAGTTACATCTTTCCCTTCAAGAAGCCTTTCGCTAAGGCTGTTCTTGTGGAATTTGCAAAGGGATATTTGGAAGCCCATAGAGGGCTATGGTGAAAAAGGAAATATCTTCCGTTCAAAACTGGAAAGAAGCTTTCTGAGAAACTGCTCTGTGTTCTGTTAATTCATCTCACAGAGTTACATCTTTCCCTTCAAGAAGCCTTTCGCTAAGGCTGTTCTTCTGGAATTGGCAAAGGGATATTTGGAAGCCCATAGAGGGCTATGGTGAAAAAGGAAATATCTTCCGTTCAAAACTGGAAAGAAGCTTTCTGAGAAACTGCTCTGTGTTCTGTTAATTCATCTCACAGAGTTACATGTTTCCCTTCAAGAAGCCTTTCGCTAAGGCTGTTCTTGTGGAATTGGCAAAGGGATATTTGGAAGCCCATAGAGGGCTATGGTGAAAAAGGAAATATCTTCCGTTCAAAACTGGAAAGAAGCTTTCTGAGAAACTTCTCTGTGTTCTGTTAATTCATCTCACAGAGTTACATCTTTCCCTTCAAGAAGCCTTTCGCTAAGGCTGTTCTTGTGGAATTGGCAAAGGGATATTTGGAAGCCCATAGAGGGCTATGGTGAAAAAGGAAATATCTTCAGATCAAAACTGGAAAGAAGCTTTCTGAGAAACTGCTCTGTGTTCTGTTAATTCATCTCACAGAGTTACATCTTTCCCTTCAAGAAGCCTTTCGCTAAGGCTGTTCTTGTGGAATTGGCAAAGGGATATTTGGAAGCCCATAGAGGGCTATGGTGAAAAAGGAAAAATCTTCCGTTCAAAACTGGAAAGAAGCTTTCTGAGAAACTGCTCTGTGTTCTGTTAATTCATCTCACAGAGTTACATCTTTCCCTTCAAGAAGCCTTTCGCTAAGGCTGTTCTTGTGGAATTGGCAAAGGGATATTTGGAAGCCCATAGAGGGCTATGGTGAAAAAGGAAATATCTTCCGTTCAAAACTGGAAAGAAGCTTTCTGAGAAACTTCTCTGTGTTCTGTTAATTCATCTCACAGAGTTACATCTTTCCCTTCAAGAAGCCTTTCGCTAAGGCTGTTCTTGTGGAATTGGCAAAGGGATATTTGGAAGCCCATAGAGGGCTATGGTGAAAAAGGAAAAATCTTCCGTTCAAAACTGGAAAGAAGCTTTCTGAGAAACTGCTCTGTGTTCTGTTAATTCATCTCACAGAGTTACATCTTTCCCTTCAAGAAGCCTTTCGCTAAGGCTGTTCTTGTGGAATTGGCAAAGGGATATTTGGAAGCCCATAGAGGGCTATGGTGAAAAAGGAAATATCTTCCGTTCAAAACTGGAAAGAAGCTTTCTGAGAAACTTCTTTGTGTTCTGTTAATTCATCTCACAGAGTTACATCTTTCCCTTCAAGAAGCCTTTCGCTAAGGCTGTTCTTGTGGAATTGGCAAAGGGATATTTGGAAGCCCATAGAGGGCTATGGTGAAAAAGGAAATATCTTCCGTTAAAACTGGAAAGAAGCTTTCTGAGAAACTGCTCTGTGTTCTGTTAATTCATCTCACAGAGTTACATCTTTCCCTTCAAGAAGCCTTTCGCTAAGGCTGTTCTTGTGGAATTGGCAAAGTGATATTTGGAAGCCCATAGAGGGCTATGGTGAAAAAGGAAATATCTTCCGTTCAAAACTGGAAAGAAGCTTTCTGAGAAACTGCTTTGTGTTCTCTTAATTCATCTCACAGAGTTACATCTTTCCCTTCAAGAAGCCTTTCGCTAAGGCTGTTCTTGTGGAATTGGCAAAGTGATATTTGGAAGCCCATAGAGGGCTATGGTGAAAAAGGAAATATCTTCCGTTCAAAACTGGAAAGAAGCTTTCTGAGAAACTGCTGTGTTCTGTTAATTCATCTCACAGAGTTACATCTTTCCCTTCAAGAAGCCTTTCGCTAAGGCTGTTCTTGTGGAATTGGCAAAGGGATATTTGGAAGCCCATAGAGGGCTATGGTGAAAAAGGAAATATCTTCCGTTCAAAACTGGAAAGAAGCTTTCTGAGAAACTGCTCTGTGTTCTGTTAATTCATCTCACAGAGTTACATCTTTCCCTTCAAGAAGCCTTTTGCTAAGGCTGTTCTTGTGGAATTGGCAAAGGGATATTTGGAAGCCCATAGAGGGCTATGGTGAAAAAGGAAATATCTTCCGTTCAAAACTGGAAAGAAGCTTTCTGAGAAACTGCTCTGTGTTCTGTTAATTCATCTCACAGAGTTACATCTTTCCCTTCAAGAAGCCTTTCGCTAAGGCTGTTCTTGTGGAATTGGCAAAGGGATATTTGGAAGCCCATAGAGGGCTATGGTGAAAAAGGAAATATCTTCCGTTCAAAACTGGAAAGAAGCTTTCTGAGAAACTGCTGTGTTCTGTTAATTCATCTCACAGAGTTACATCTTTCCCTTCAAGAAGCCTTTCACTAAGGCTGTTCTTGTGGAATTGGCAAAGGGATATTTGGAAGCCCATAGAGGGCTATGGTGAAAAAGGAAATATCTTCCGTTCAAAACTGGAAAGAAGCTTTCTGAGAAACTGCTCTGTGTTCTGTTAATTCATCTCACAGAGTTACATCTTTCCCTTCAAGGAGCCTTTCGCTAAGGCTGTTCTTGTGGAATTGGCAAAGGGATATTTGGAAGCCCATAGAGGGCTATGGTGAAAAAGGAAATATCTTCCGTTCAAAACTGGAAAGAAGCTTTCTGAGAAACTGCTCTGTGTTCTGTTAATTCATCTCACAGAGTTACATCTTTCCCTTCAAGAAGCCTTTCGCTAAGGCTGTTCTTGTGGAATTGGCAAAGGGATATTTGGAAGCCCATAGAGGGCTATGGTGGAAAAGGAAATATCTTCCGTTCAAAACTGGAAAGAAGCTTTCTGAGAAACTGCTCTGTGTTCTGTTAATTCATCTCACAGAGTTACATTTTCCCTTCAAGAAGCCTTTCGCTAAGGCTGTTCTTGTGGAATTGGCAAAGGGATATTTGGAAGCCCATAGAGGGCTATGGTGAAAAAGGAAATATCTTCCGTTCAAAACTGGAAAGAAGCTTTCTGAGAAACTGCTCTGTGTTCTGTTAATTCATCTCACAGAGTTACATCTTTCCCTTCAAGAAGCCTTTCGCTAAGGCTGTTCTTGTGGAATTGGCAAAGGGATATTTGGAAGCCCATAGAGGGCTATGGTGGAAAAGGAAATATCTTCCGTTCAAAACTGGAAAGAAGCTTTCTGAGAAACTGCTCTGTGTTCTGTTAATTCATCTCACAGAGTTACATTTTCCCTTCAAGAAGCCTTTCGCTAAGGCTGTTCTTGTGGAATTGGCAAAGGGATATTTGGAAGCCCATAGAGGGCTATGGTGAAAAAGGAAATATCTTCCGTTCAAAACTGGAAAGAAGCTTTCTGAGAAACTGCTCTGTGTTCTGTTAATTCATCTCACAGAGTTACATCTTTCCCTTCAAGAAGCCTTTCGCTAAGGCTGTTCTTGTGGAATTTGCAAAGGGATATTTGGAAGCCCATAGAGGGCTATGGTGAAAAAGGAAATATCTTCCGTTCAAAACTGGAAAGAAGCTTTCTGAGAAACTGCTGTGTTCTGTTAATTCATCTCACAGAGTTACATCTTTCCCTTCAAGAAGCCTTTCGCTAAGGCTGTTCTTGTGGAATTGGCAAAGGGATATTTGGAAGCCCATAGAGGGCTATGGTGAAAAAGGAAATATCTTCCGTTCAAAACTGGAAAGAAGCTTTCTGAGAAACTGCTCAGTGTTCTGTTAATTCATCTCACAGAGTTACATCTTTCCCTTCAAGAAGCCTTTCGCTAAGGCTGTTCTTGTGGAATTGGCAAAGGGATATTTGGAAGCCCTTAGAGGGCTATGGTGAAAAAGGAAATATCTTCCGTTCAAAACTGGAAAGAAGCTTTCTGAGAAACTGCTCTGTGTTCTGTTAATTCATCTCACAGAGTTACATCTTTCCCTTCAAGAAGCCTTTCGCTAAGGCTGTTCTTGTGGAATTGGCAAAGGGATATTTGGAAGCCCATAGAGGGCTATGGTGAAAAAGGAAATATCTTCCGTTCAAAACTGGAAAGAAGCTTTCTGAGAAACTGCACTGTGTTCTGTTAATTCATCTCACAGAGTTACATCTTTCCCTTCAAGAAGCCTTTCGCTAAGGCTGTTCTTGTGGAATTGGCAAAGGGATATTTGGAAGCCCATAGAGGGCTATGGTGAAAAAGGAAATATCTTCCGTTCAAAACTGGAAAGAAGCTTTCTGAGAAACTGCTCTGTGTTCTGTTAATTCATCTCACAGAGTTACATCTTTCCCTTCAAGAAGCCTTTCGCTAAGGCTGTACTTGTGGAATTGGCAAAGGGATATTTGGAAGCCCATAGAGGGCTATGGTGAAAAAGGAAATATCTTCCGTTCAAAACTGGAAAGAAGCTTTCTGAGAAACTGCTCTGTGTTCTGTTAATTCATCTCACAGAGTTACATGTTTCCCTTCAAGAAGCCTTTCGCTAAGGCTGTTCTTGTGGAATTGGCAAAGGGATATTTGGAAGCCCATAGAGGGCTATGGTGAAAAAGGAAATATCTTCCGTTCAAAACTGGAAAGAAGCTTTCTGAGAAACTGCTCTGTGTTCTGTTAATTCATCTCAAAGAGTTACATCTTTCCCTTCAAGAAGCCTTTCGCTAAGGCTGTTCTTGTGGAATTGGCAAAGGGATATTTGGAAGCCCATAGAGGGCTATGGTGAAAAAGGAAATATCTTCCGTTCAAAAGTGGAAAGAAGCTTTCTGAGAAACTGCTCTGTGTTCTGTTAATTCATCTCACAGAGTTACATCTTTCCCTTCAAGAAGCCTTTCGCTAAGGCTGTTCTTGTGGAATTGGCAAAGGGATATTTGGAAGCCCATAGAGGGCTATGGTGAAAAAGGAAATATCTTCCGTTCAAAACTGGAAAGAAGCTTTCTGAGAAACTGCTCTGTGTTCTGTCAATTCATCTCACAGAGTTACATCTTTCCCTTCAAGAAGCCTTTCGCTAAGGCTGTTCTTGTGGAATTGGCAAAGGGATATTTGGAAGCCCATAGAGGGCTATGGTGAAAAAGGAAATATCTTCCGTTCAAAACTGGAAAGAAGCTTTCTGAGAAACTGCTCTGTGTTCTGTTAATTCATCTCAAAGAGTTACATCTTTCCCTTCAGGAAGCCTTTCGCTAAGGCTGTTCTTGTGGAATTGGCAAAGGGATATTTGGAAGCCCATAGAGGGCTATGGTGAAAAAGGAAATATCTTCCGTTCAAAACTGGAAAGAAGGTTTCTGAGAAACTGCTCTGTGTTCTGTTAATTCATCTCACAGAGTTACATCTTTCCCTTCAAGAAGCCTTTCGCTAAGGCTGTTCTTGTGGAATTGGCAAAGGGATATTTGGAAGCCCATAGAGGGCTATGGTGAAAAAGGAAATATCTTCCGTTCAAAACTGGAAAGAAGCTTTCTGAGAAACTGCTCTGTGTTCTGTGAATTCATCTCACAGAGTTACATCTTTCCCTTCAAGAAGCCTTTCGCTAAGGCTGTTCTTGTGGAATTGGCAAAGGGATATTTGGAAGCCCATAGAGGGCTATGGTGAAAAAGGAAATATCTTCCGTTCAAAACTGGAAAGAAGCTTTCTGAGAAACTGCTCTGTGTTCTTTTAATTCATCTCACAGAGTTACATCTTTCCCTTCAAGAAGCCTTTCGCTAAGGCTGTTCTTGTGGAATTGGCAAAGGGATATTTGGAAGCCCATAGAGGGCTATGGTGAAAAAGGAAATATCTTCCGTTCAAAACTGGAAAGAAGCTTTCCGAGAAACTGCTCTGTGTTCTGTTAATTCATCTCACAGAGTTACATCTTTCCCTTCAAGAAGCCTTTCGCTAAGGCTGTTCTTGTGGAATTGGCAAAGGGATATTTGGAAGCCCATAGAGGGCTATGGTGAAAAAGGAAATATCTTCCGTTCAAAACTGGAAAGAAGCTTTCTGAGAAACTGCTCTGTGTTCTGTAAATTCATCTCACAGAGTTACATCTTTCCCTTCAAGAAGCCTTTCGCTAAGGCTGTTCTTGTGGAATTGGCAAAGGGATATTTGGAAGCCCATAGAGGGCTATGGTGAAAAAGGAAATATCTTCCGTTCAAAACTGGAAAGAAGCTTTCTGAGAAACTGCTCTGTGTTCTTTTAATTCATCTCACAGAGTTACATCTTTCCCTTCAAGAAGCCTTTCGCTAAGGCTGTTCTTGTGGAATTGGCAAAGGGATATTTGGAAGCCCATAGAGGGCTATGGTGAAAAAGGAAATATCTTCCGTTCAAAACTGGAAAGAAGCTTTCTGAGAAACTGCTCTGTGTTCTGTTAATTCATCTCACAGAGTTACATCTTTCCCTTCAAGAAGCCTTTCGCTAAGGCTGTTCTTGTGGAATTGGCAAAGTGATATTTGGAAGCCCATAGAGAGCTATGGTGAAAAAGGAAATATCTTCCGTTCAAAACTGGAAAGAAGCTTTCTGAGAAACTGCTCTGTGTTCTGTTAATTCATCTCACAGAGTTACATCTTTCCCTTCAAGAAGCCTTTCGCTAAGGCTGTTCTTGTGGAATTGGCAAAGGGATATTTGGAAGCCCATAGAGGGCTATGGTGGAAAAGGAAATATCTTCCGTTCAAAACTGGAAAGAAGCTTTCTGAGAAACTGCTCTGTGTTCTGTTAATTCATCTCACAGAGTTACATCTTTCCCTTCAAGAAGCCTTTCGCTAAGGCTGTTCTTGTGGAATTGGCAAAGGGATATTTGGAAGCCCATAGAGGGCTATGGTGAAAAAGGAAATATCTTCCGTTCAAAACTGGAAAGAAGCTTTCTGAGAAACTGCTCTGTGTTCTGTTAATTCATCTCACAGAGTTACATATTTCCCTTCAAGAAGCCTTTCGCTAAGGCTGTTCTTGTGGAATTGGCAAAGGGATATTTGGAAGCCCATAGAGGGCTATGGTGAAAAAGGAAATATCTTCCGTTCAAAATTGGAAAGAAGCTTTCTGAGAAACTGCTCTGTGTTCTGTTAATTCATCTCACAGAGTTACATCTTTCCCTTCAAGAAGCCTTTCGCTAAGGCTGTTCTTGTGGAATTGGCAAAGGGATATTTGGAAGCCCATAGAGGGCTATGGTGAAAAAGGAAATATCTTCCGTTCAAAACTGGAAAGAAGCTTTCTGAGAAACTGCTCTGTGTTCTGTTAATTCATCTCAAAGAGTTACATCTTTCCCTTCAAGAAGCCTTTCGCTAAGGCTGTTCTTGTGGAATTGGCAAAGGGATATTTGGAAGCCCATAGAGGGCTATGGTGAAAAAGGAAATATCTTCCGTTCATAACTGGAAAGAAGCTTTCTGAGAAACTGCTCTGTGTTCTGTTAATTCATCTCACAGAGTTACATCTTTCCCTTCAAGAAGCCTTTCGCTAAGGCTGTTCTTGTGGAATTGGCAAAGGGATATTTGGAAGCCCAAACAGGGCTATGGTGAAAAAGGAAATATCTTCCGTTCAAAACTGGAAAGAAGCTTTCTGAGAAACTGCTCTGTGTTCTGTTAATTCATCTCACAGAGTTACATCTTTCCCTTCAAGAAGCCTTTCGCTTAGGCTGTTCTTGTGGAATTGGCAAAGGGATATTTGGAAGCCCATAGAGGGCTATGGTGAAAAAGGAAATATCTTCCATTCAAAACTGGAAAGAAGCTTTCTGAGAAACTGCTCTGTGTTCTGTTAATTCATCTCACAGAGTTACATCTTTCCCTTCAAGAAGCCTTTCGCTAAGGCTGTTCTTGTGGAATTGCAAAGGGATATTTGGAAGCCCATAGAGGGCTATGGTGAAAAAGGAAATATCTTCCGTTCAAAACTGGAAAGAAGCTTTCTGAGAAACTGCTCTGTGTTCTGTTAATTCATCTCACAGAGTTACATCTTTCCCTTCAAGAAGCCTTTTGCTAAGGCTGTTCTTGTGGAATTGGCAAAGGGATATTTGGAAGCCCATAGAGGGCTATGGTGAAAAAGGAAATATCTTCCGTTCAAAACTGGAAAGAAGCTTTCTGAGAAACTGCTCTGTGTTCTGTTAATTCATCTCACAGAGTTACATCTTTCCCTTCAAGTAGCCTTTCGCTAAGGCTGTTCTTGTGGAATTGGCAAAGGGATATTTGGAAGCCCATAGAGGGCTATGGTGAAAAAGGAAATATCTTCCGTTCAAAACTGGAAAGAAGCTTTCTGAGAAACTGCTCTGTGTTCTGTTAATTCATCTCACAGAGTTACATCTTTCCCTTCAAGAAGCCTTTTGCTAAGGCTGTTCTTGTGGAATTGGCAAAGGGATATTTGGAAGCCCATAGAGGGCTATGGTGAAAAAGGAAATATCTTCCGTTCAAAACTGGAAAGAAGCTTTCTGAGAAACTGCTCTGTGTTCTGTTAATTCATCTCACAGAGTTACATCTTTCCCTTCAAGTAGCCTTTCGCTAAGGCTGTTCTTGTGGAATTGGCAAAGGGATATTTGGAAGCCCATAGAGGGCTATGGTGAAAAAGGAAATATCTTCCGTTCAAAACTGGAAAGAAGCTTTCTGATAAACTGCTCTGTGTTCTGTTAATTCATCTCACAGAGTTACATCTTTCCCTTCAAGAAGCCTTTCGCTAAGGCTGTTCTTGTGGAATTGGCAAAGGGATATTTGGAAGCCCATAGAGGACTATGGTGAAAAAGGAAATATCTTCCGTTCAAAACTGGAAAGAAGCTTTCTGAGAAACTGCTCTGTGTTCTGTTAATTCATCTCACAGAGTTACATCTTTCCCTTCAAGAAGCCTTTCGCTAAGGCTGTTCTTGTGGAATTGGCAAAGGGATATTTGGAAGCCCATAGAGGGCTATGGTGAAAAAGGAAATATCTTGCGTTCAAAACTGGAAAGAAGCTTTCTGAGAAACTGCTCTGTGTTCTGTTAATTCATCTCACAGAGTTACATCTTTCCCTTCAAGAAGCCTTTCGCTAAGGCTGTTCTTGTGGAATTGGCAAAGGGATATTTGGAAGCCCTTAGAGGGCTATGGTGAAAAAGGAAATATCTTCCGTTCAAAACTGGAAAGAAGCTTTCTGAGAAACTGCTCTGTGTTCTGTTAATTCATCTCACAGAGTTACATCTTTCCCTTCAAGAAGCCTTTCGCTAAGGCTGTTCTTGTGGAATTGGCAAAGGGATATTTGGAGGCCCATAGAGGGCTATGGTGAAAAAGGAAATATCTTCCGTTCAAAACTGGAAAGAAGCTTTCTGAGAAACTGCTCTGTGTTCTGTTAATTCATCTCACAGAGTTACATCTTTCCCTTCAAGACGCCTTTCGCTAAGGCTGTTCTTGTGGAATTGGCAAAGGGATATTTGGAAGCCCATAGAGGGCTATGGTGAAAAAGGAAATATCTTCCGTTCATAACTGGAAAGAAGCTTTCTGAGAAACTGCTCTGTGTTCTGTTAATTCATCTCACAGAGTTGCATCTTTCCCTTCAAGAAGCCTTTCGCTAAGGCTGTTCTTGTGGAATTGGCAAAGGGATATTTGGAAGCCCATAGAGGGCTATGGTGAAAAAGGAAATATCTTCCGTTCAAAACTGGAAAGAAGCTTTCTGAGAAACTGCTCTGTGTTCTGTTAGTGTACTACTTGAGCCCATTCCCTGACTAAGGTTAGCCATGAAAAAGGGTTACTGCTGTCC
>JABBCR010001882.1:0-10135 GCA_014849445.1 Cercopithecus mona
AGCCCATTCCCTGACTAAGGTTAGCCATGAAAAAGGGTTGCTGCTGTCCTGGGGCTTGATGCCTGGGTTGGCTATAGCTGAGATGGCTTTCTCCTGTTGTTTGATGTCAGAGGCCAGGCTGACAAGGCTACTTACGACCCTGATGTAGACCCTAAAGATCCTGAGTTGGGCCATGGGGTAAAGGTCACGGACCCCTTGGTAAAGGCGGGCCTCAACCCCCGACGCCCACCTCAAGTCCCAAGGGTCAGGGATGGTGAGGAAGAATGTAGACTTGTTATACTTGTCACTCATAGTCAGTCGCACAGAGGAAGTGGGCTGCTGCCAGAGGATTTCTTTATCGTCTGGAATGGTCTTGTGCATGTTGCAGTAGTGACAAGGGCAGCCTCCACTGGTCTCAACCCAAGTGGATTGACAGGCATCGTTCATCTGATCATATATGAAACAAATGACTGGGTACGGAGGGGGGTACTTTTGGGGGATACTCTGGAAGGAGGATATGTTAAAGGTTACTTGGCTTTGGCACCCTTGAGGCTGGCAGTCTACTGTGGCTATGGTGAGGGAGCTCATGCGATCTCCCTGGGTCCAGGTCTCGGTAAGGTAGAACCTCCACTGGAATGGATTGGTGGGGGGAGTTTGGGCAGGAGTCTCACTTAGACTCTGGAGGACTAGGTGGCCGAGGAAGGTTAGGCAGAGGGTCGTTACTTGTGCGCGTGAGTCGTAACTTGGTAGGGGTAACAACCTGAGTGGTCCAATTGGAATCATGTTGGGTGGGCGCCTTTTTCAGCTAGGACAGGTGATACCAGGAGGAAAGACCAAGGAGCTTGGCAGCGGTGGGAGTGGTGAGGATTAGGGCGTATGGTTCTTCCCACCGTGGAGATAAGGCTCGGGGTTGCAGCTGCTTGACCAGGACCAGGTCTCCAGGTGCTATGATGGCGGGATTCTCAAGGGCTGGGGAAGCGGGTGCAGGGAGACACCGGTCCGCGTGTTTTCTCAGAAGCTCGTGAAGGAGGGTTAAGTAAGGGAGGTAGGAGCCTAAGGGAGGGGAGAGGACTGGCAGCTCCTGGAATAGGAACGGGCATCCCTACAGCAGCCCAAAAGGGCTGAGCCCTGTGGGGGCCCGCTGAGCTGTCCTAAGATGAGTGAGAACCAAGGGAAGGAGAGTCACCCACGAGAGGCGGGTTTCTAGAGTGAGTTTGGTTAGATGTAGTTTAAGGAGACCGTTTGTGCGTTCTACCTTTCCAGATGACTGTGGATGGTAGGGAATGTGGAGCTTTCAGGTAATCTGGAGTGCGGCCGCCACCTGCTGGGTGAGTTTAGAAATGAAGGCCGGACCATTGTCCGATTGGATGGATCCGGGGAGACCAAACCTGGGGATGATGTGCTCTAGGAGAGTGGTTGCCGCGACCTCTGCAGTTTCCCGGGTGGTGGGGAAAGCCTCGATCCATCCTGAGAAGGTGTCAACCAGGGTCAGCAGGTAGCGGAATTTTTTATGGCGGGGCATGTGGTAAAACTGTTGCCAATCTGACCCTGGCTGGTGACCCCTTAGCTGATGAGTGGGCCCTGGGTGCCTGAGCCTACCTTGGGGGTTAGTGGCTGAAGAGGTGGCACATTGCTGATGTACCTTCCTAATTTGGTCCTGCAGTTAGGGGAGGTGAAGGATGGGTTCCAGGAAGTTATACATAGCCTTAGGCCCTATGTGGAGAGAGCGGTGTATGTTGGTCAATGTACGCACTGCCTGAGTCTGAGGGAGCGCTACTCGGCTGTCAATGAACAGCCACCCATCCTCACTCTGGGTAGCACTGGGATGGGCCAGCAGGGTTTGAAGCTCCTGGGGAGAGTAGTCAGGGAAAATGTTGGGGAAAGAAAGAGTAAAGGCGCTGGGGTAAGGGAGGAAGTGAGGGCGGTGGCCCTTGTGGTGGAATCAGCTAGGTTGTTACCCTGTGACACAGGGTCCTTAGAATGCTGGTGGCTTTTACAGTGGATGATGGCTACCACCTTGGGGGCCTGGAAAGCATCAACCAGCCTCTTTGTAAGTGGTCCATTGACTACTGGCATCCCTTTGGTGATAAGGAACCCACGCTCTTGCCAGAGAAGGGAGTGGATGTGTGCAATAAGGTAGGCGTATTTGGAGTCTGTGTAGATATTAACCCTCTGCCCTTTGGAGAGAAGTAAGGCACGAGTAAGGGCAGTGAGTTCAGCCTCCTGGGAGGTGGTGCCTAAAGGCAAGGGCCTGGTTTTGACCATCTGGGTTGCTGTTAAGACAGCGTATGCCACCTGCCAGTGGCCATTGGGGGTTAAGACAGAACTCCCGTCCACAAACAGGATACGGTCTGGGTGTTCTAATGGCTGTTTGGAAAGACCGAGGTGGGCAGGTGGCAAGGTGGTGAGAACCTCTGGGCAGGAATGTGTGGGGGCAGAATCACACCCTGGAGTGGACAAAAGGGTAGCAGGGTTTAGAGGGGGTGAGGTGGTGAGGGTGATGTGAGGATTTTCAATGAATAGCAGGTGGAACTGTTGAAGCTGGGACAGGGTGAGGTGGCTGAGACACTTGTGTGTGATGAGATCTGACAGTTGATGAGAAGAGTAGACATTAAGAGAATGTCCTAGAGTGAGCTTGAGGGCCTCCTTGGTAAGTTCTGTGGCAGTCGCCAGGGCTTGCAGACAAGGTTGCCAGCGCTTGACCATGGGGTCTAACTGTTTGGAGAGATAGGCCACAGCCTGGTATGTGGATCCCACCAGCTGGGCTAGGAGGCCAGTAGCTACCTTTTGATGCTCCTCGGTGAATAGATGAAAAGGCTGAAGGTGGTTGGGGAGAGAGAGAGCAGGGGCAGAAAGGAGACAGTCCTGAAACTTCTTGAAAGAGTTGGCAACCAATGAGGGTTCGGACAGTGGTCCGGTGGGCACTTCCTTGGCAGCCTGGTAGAGGGGATTGGCTAGGACCCTGAAGTTGGGAATCCAATGCCTGAAATACCCTACTAGTTCTAGGAAGGACAAGATCTCTTCCACATCCTGAGGAGGCTGGAGAGTTTTGATGAGGCTTATTCTATCTGCCGTGAGGCTTTTTGTAGTGGGTGTGAGGAGTATGCCTAGGTAGGTGACAGAAGGGGTGCAAAGCTAAGCCTTGGCCGGGGTAACCCAATAACCTCAGTTGGAACAACTGGAAAGGTGGGGACTACTGCCTCATTGATGAGGCGTAGATCCTGCATGAAGTGGTAGGCCCTGGAGCTTTTCCATACAGGCAGGATAGGAGTATTGCCTGGTGAGTTGGCAGGGACTAGAATGTGCTGCTGGAGCAGGTGCATGATGATGGGTTTTAGTCCCTGTCGGTGCTCAAAAGAGATGGGGAACTGGGGTCTAGAGGGAAACTTGGGGGGGTCCTTCAGCCAGATGCAGACTGGAGTATGGTGCTGGGCAATGATTGGGGTGGAGGTGTCCCACACCTTAGCTTTAATGGGAACCAAAAACGGGAGTGGGGTGTCAGCCTGGTGGGGTTTATCAGGTGAGAGGAGGGGAAAGAGGAGTGTGAGGTGCGGGGAGGGGTTGGGTTGGAAGTGAACTGAGTCCCCTAGCTTGGATAGGAGATCTCGTCCTAACAAAGAGACTGGACACGAATGAATGATGAGAAATGAGTGCGAGAAAAGGGAGCCATCCAGGTGGCAAGATAGAGGAGGAGTCTGGTGCTAGGTGGAGGGAGTGCCATCCATTCCCATGACCGTGACAGCGGAGGGATGGCTGGGACCACTGAAGGAAGGCAAAACAGAGTAAGTAGCCCCTGTGTCCATAAGGAAGGATACGGACTTACCCACTACCTGGAGCATAACCATGGGCTCAGCGAGAGTAAGACGGGTTCCCGAGTCTGGGCCTCTTCAATCTTCATCGGTGTTGAGGAGCTGGAAGACGCCTCCAGCACCTGGAGGAGGGTCATCACATGGAGACGCAGCGACCGTCCTCAGGTTGGGGCAGTCTGACTTCCAGTGGCCCATCTGCTGACAGTTCAGACAGGGGCGAGTTGGCTCCTTAGGATTGGGGCACTGCTTGGCCCAGTGGCCTTCATTGCCACACTTGAAGCAGGCACCAAGTGGCGCTCGAGGAGTACTTCCTCTCTGAGAGCTCCTCGAGCCGGCCAGCCTCAGGGCAACTACCAAGGCCTGGGTTTGGAGTTGTACCTTCTGTTTTAGCCTGGCCTGTCACTGGGCCTCAGCTGCTTCCTCCCTAGAGTTGTAGACCTTGAAGGCCAGTTTGACTAAATCCTGGATGGGAGTTTGAGGGCCATCCTCCATTTTTAAAAATTTTTTCTGCTTATCCGGAGCCAACTGAGAAATAAAGTACGTAGCCAAGATGGTTCCTTCTGTGGGGGAGGCAGGGTCAAGGCAGGTGTACTGAATGAGTGCCTCAGTCAGCCGGTTAAGAAAAATGGCCATATTCTCATCTGAGTCTTGGACTACCTCCTTTAACTTATCAAAGTTGACTGACTTATTGGAGGCTGCCTGCATGCCAACAAGAAGGCACTGGACCATCATGTCTCGGCAGAGGTGGCCTGCCTGCCCCACCTGGTAGTCCCAGACAGGCTCAGCCGAGGGCACTGCCTCGGTGCCGACTGGCATGGTGGGGTCAGTTAAATGAACCTGGTCAGCATGCTGCCTAGCTGCCGCTAGGATACGCTCCCATTCCTCAGGGGACAGGGTTGAGGTCATAACGACATGGAGATCATGCCAGGTGAGGTCGTACACCTGGCATAGGTATCTGAACTCTGATATACAGAGTGGGGTGGCTGAGAAAGAGCCTGCACACTCTTCAATCTTAGACAGGTCTGCCAGCGAAAACGGCACATGGACCCGGACCACTCCTTTGGTGCCTGCCACTTCCACAAGGGTCACAGGAGGTCGGTCCTGGACTGGGTATGGGCTGAGACAGGCGAGGAGGAGGAAAAGGTAGGAGAGACAGGGTCCGTCAGGTTTGGTGGTTACACAGGAGGAGTGGAGGGAAGGGGTAGTGCCAACGAGGACAGAGACGACGACAGGTCAGGGTAAGGGGGAGGTTGAGAGGGGGACCAAGGGGGGGGCAGGGAAAGAGTATCAGGGGGCTCAGAGAAAGAGGAGAAATCGTCCTTCTCCTTGCTTGAGGGAGTGGATTTCATGAGCAAGCCCTGGGCAAACGAACATTGGGCACAGAGGTCTGGGCAGGAGTGCAAGTCTCAAAAGGCCTGAACGTACGGTACCTCGGACCATTTGCCTAGTCTCTTGCAGAAGTTGGTCAGGTCTGTGAGTATGTTAAAGTTTACAGTGCCCTCTGCAGGCCACTGAGACTGATTATTTAATTTATACTGCAGCCATGCCACTGTGCAGAAGAAAATAAGCCACTTTCGTTTTAGGTCTTGACTGAGACCTAAAGTCTGGAAATTAGCCAAGAGGCACCCCAGAGGGGATTTTCGTTCTGGTTTGGACTGGGCAGCCCCCATGATCCTGAGGCAGGTACTCCAGAGGCAACGGGAATGTCCTCCCACTGTCACGTGGAGTGCGGGGTATGGCAGCTTTTGGGGAGGTTGGACGTCTCCTAGTCCCCTGTGCTGAGATCACAAGTGATGGATGGGGGAAGCCCTGATGTGGCCCCATTTTTGGGCAGGGACTCCTGGAGCCTGCAGGATGGGGGAAAACTTACCCAGCAGTGATCGAATTGAGTCTTGGATTTGGTGAAAGGGCTCCCGGCTCAGAGAGGAGGTCCTGGCTGGGGGAGAGGAGAGCCTGCCTGAACCAGCAGGGGTCCGGGAAGGGGTCTCCTCCTGGGTTTTCGGCACCAATGTAATGTAATGGGGAGCTGAGCAAGAAGACACGAGGCAGATGAGAACTGAGGTAGCCTTTATTGGGCTTGCGGGTGAGGATCACCAACCGGTGAACCTCCTCCCCTAAGAGGAGGGCCGAGGAAGTCGCGCTTGGGGTGGGTATCGGGGGCCTTTTATAAGGTGAGGTAGGCAGGGTTTGTAGGTTTCAGTTTTCCTGAGTTAGGTTTCGATTTCTGAGGAATGACGTGTCCAGGAGCTTGCGCAGAGCAGGGTTTTTGTGGCGGGTGCGGGCTTTTTTCGCACACTGAGAGTCTTAGCAGGAAGTGAAGGGTGGGAAGTCCTAACAAAGGGCCTGCGGGAAGACCTAACAAAGGGCCTGCCATGCCAGGTGATACTGCCATGTTGAGTCTAGATTCCTGCCTAACACCTATCATTGTCCCTCCTGCTGTGCTCTCAGGTAACAGATGATTGACTATTTCTTTACCTCCTGTTTTTGCCTAATTAGCATTTTAGTGAGCTCTCCTTACTATCTGATTGGTTGGGTATGAGCTAAGTTGCAAGCCCCCTGTTTAAAGGTGGAAGCAGTCACTTTCCCAGCTAGAGTTAGGGATTCTTAGTCGGCCTAGAACATCCAGCTAGTTCTGTCACAACCAAGCCCCACCGTTGACCTCTTGTCCCTTTGCACACTTGTACTCCACAGGTGGGACAGGACCTGTTCAACCATCAGTTCATCATGGGTGTTTTTGTCAACTGCTTATTAATTGATTCAGGGATATTTGCCCCAAATCAGAGGTGAGGAAATGACTGTGGGTGAGGAGCCCTTACCTGGCCAATCCCTTTTCCTTTTGAGCCCCAGCCTAGGTGGGGGTGGGTGGAATATCTTATATTGGACAATTTGGGGGCTAGAAAGGCAGAGAATCTCTTGGGGGCAGTGCTGGTGTATTCTGTTTCCTCTTGCACTCAAAACCCAATGAGGATTTGAGGACCAAAAGTCATGGAATCATCCCCTTAGAGGACATGTGTTTGGGAAAGTAGTGAGTGGAGGGCGGGGAACAGCAGGAAGTGGCCTGTTATGACTCAGCTTAGTTTTCCTTCCCAGTCAAGGCAAGACAACCATGGAATCTTGCTGCAGGCCCTCCCCCTACTCTTTCTGGCCTCAAAATTGGTGCCATTTTCTGACACACCCCCAGAGAGTATGGACCATCACTGGTGCTGGGGGGCCCAGGGCTGCTGGGCATCTGTTCTTACCAGAACTGTCCATCCCTAGAAGAGCACAGAGCCCTGAGTGCTGAGCTGAGGCCCTGGTCTTCTCTACAGTTCAGAGGTCTTTCAGCAAGTCTACTCCCAAGAAGGAAGATGTCAGAACTAGAATACAAAAGTAATTTTTGTGGACCAACAATTAAATGCAAGAAGCCCGGGGGTAAGAAAAGTGAATTCTCCCAACACTGCTTCCTGTTTTCTCCCCTTCATGTCCCTCCAGGGAAAACTACTTTGTTGCTTCATTTCTGCCTTTTCCCCATGACATATGCACTTTGGGGCCTTTTCTTATAACTGGAAAAAAACAAAATCCCACCCCCACAAACCTGTATTTAAAAAGAAACAGGGCAGTGCATGGTGGCTCATGCCTATAATCTCAGCACTTTGGGAGGCTGAGTTGGGTCAGGTGATCAAAACCTTCCTGGCCAAAACAATGAAAGCCCTTCTCTACTAAAAATAAATAAATAAATAAATAAATAAATAAATAAATAAATAAACAATTTAGTGGGTGTGGTGGCACGCACCTGTAGTCAACTACTCCAGAGGCTGAGGCAGGATAATTGTTTGAACCCAGGAGGCAGAGGTTGCAGTGACTGCACTCCAGGCTGAGCGATAGAGTGAGACTCTTGTCTCAAAAAGAAAGAAAGAGAAAGAAGAAAAGAAAGAGAGAGAGAGAGAGAAAGAAAGAAAGAAAGAGAGAGAGAGAAATAACCATGTGAAATTTGCCTCTGTCCAAATATTTCATCCTTGCACACATGCACGTGCCCCTGTGTGTGTGTGTGTGTGTGTGTGTTTGTAGCCACCCATTCATTTTTTATATGGAGTATTGTCTTATTTCTGTTTGTTTTGGTCCCCACCTCATGAGCTTGTGCTCAGGATCAATCTTTTATGTCCTGTTATGATTCTGAACATTTGATTTGACCCACAAGGGAATCTTTCTCCTGGTAACTCAAATAAAATTGTAATTTAATAATAATAATAATAAATAGGCTGGGTGTGGTGGCTCATGCCTGTAACCCCAGCCCTTTGGGAGGCTGAGGTGGGCAGATCACAAAGTCAAGAGATCAAGACCATCGTGACCAACATGGTGAAACCTAGTCTCTACTAAAAATACAAAAATTAACTGGGCGTGGTAGTGTGTGGCTGTAGTCCCAGGTACTCAGGAGGCTGAGGCAGGAGAATGGCTTGAACCCGGGAGATGGTGGTTGCAGTGAGCCAATATCTTACCACTGCACTCCAGCCTGGCAACAAAGCAATACTCCATCTCAAAATAAATAAATAAACTTTAATACAATAAGTATATAGACAATAAAATAGAAATTGCTGATGACATTAATAGATAAATAATATGATGCATTGTCTTGAGAAATGTAGTTTAATAATCTTTCAATATTAATAAAAGATGAGATTGTGAAGTACAGCATCTCTGTCACTGGTAATAAAAGAAAATCCAAACTTTCTGTGAAGAGTAGTAAACCTCAAATTCTTCGTGTGTTCCAGGAAGCTAAGCGTTCTTTAGATTTGGAAAAATCCACCGTGAAAAAGTTGACTCTTTTTTGTTTGCAAAAATGTGACTCTTCACATATTTTTTTTTGTATGTTTAGTAGAGATGGCATTTCATCATGTTGGCCAGGCTGGTCTCGAACTCCTGACCTCAGGTGATCTGTCCACCTGGGCCTCCCAAATCACTGGGATCACAGGCGTGAGCCACTGCACCCGGCCTATAGCGACATTTTAAAAGAACGTAGAAAACTTATTCTTCAAAACAGAATCAGTGAAGCATGACATTGTTTTCACATCACAATTTTCTTTAGTGCCATGCTTAGTAGAAGACAGCTGGATTTTCATCTTTGCATTCCAACTGTCGTGACGCTTTTTGGTTGGGATATATGAAGGATGTACATCCTTATACTGTTGTGTAGTTGGAAAGGGAGCACCTAGCGGACCCCGTAAAAGGATCCTGGGCAGTCTCAGGGTCCTTGGGTCAGACCTTAAAAACTTCTCTGTATCTTGTTCTGTGCCTTAATTGTTCACTTAACATACCTGATATTTCCATATCAGCACTTAAAGAACCTGTTTATTCGTTTTATTTGTCCCATAATTTATCCAATACCATTTTGACTTTTTCTATAGCTAACAATGCTAGGATGTACCAGTTACTCCTGGTTGGGGGCTCCTCAGTGTGGTGTGGAACTAGTCGGTGACTAAAGGTTCCTGCAGTGCAGCTCACAGCTCACGTAGAAGCGGAAGTCAGCGCTGTACACACGAGGTTAACACGAGGTCAGCTGCTGTAGTAAGCCACCCCAAATCAGCAGCTGAATGCAGAAAAAGCTCTATTTCTTGTCTCATCTTTTTCTTTTTTTGAGACAGCGTTTCTCTCTTGTTGCCCAGGCTGGAGTGCAATGGTGGGATCTCGGCTCACCGCAACCTCCACCTCACAGGTTCAAGTGATTCTCCTGCCTCAGCCTCCTGAGTAGCTGGGATTACAGGCATGCACCACCATGCCCAGCTAACTTTGTATTTTAAGTTGAGACAGGATTTGTTCCAAAAAGAAGAAAGTTTAACTCTGTGAGATGAATGCACACATCACAAAAGTTTCAGATAGCTTCTTCTAGTTTTTATCTGAAATATTTTTTCACCATTGGCCTCAATGAGCTCAAATGTCCCAGAATCAACAGTGTTTCAAACTGAATCAAGAAAGTTTAACTAGATGAATGAACACATCACAAAGCAGTTTCTCAGATAGCTTTTTAGTTTTATCTGAAGATATTTCTTTTTGTCTCAATGATCCCAAATGTCCTTCACAGATTCTACAAAAGTGTTCCAAACTGAATCAAGAAAAGTTTAACTCTGTGAGATGAATGCAAACATCACAAAACAGTTTGTCAGATAACTTCTTTCTAGTATTTATCTGAAATATTCTTTTCACCTGTCAATGTGCAATATCCCACAGATTCTACAAAAACAGTGCTTTCAACTTGCTGAATGAAAAGAAAGTTTCAGCTCTGTGAGATGAATACACATATCACAAAACTGTTTCTCAGATAGCTTTCTTCTAGTTTTATCTGATATTTTTTCTTTTGATGCCAAATATCAGAA
>JABBCR010001342.1:0-29904 GCA_014849445.1 Cercopithecus mona
TCATCGTGCACATGCCTGGACACCATTGTGTCTCTCTCCATTGTCCCATGTGCCCTCAGTGACACAGGTTCACAGCATCTGTTCTCGGGTACTCCATTGCCACGCATTGGCTCCTCCTGGAAATCGCCCCTGGACCTGTTGGCACATGTTCTGGGAAGCGGGATCAGCTTGAAGGATCCCCAGGCCCTTCGGAAGCACGGCAGGTCACCGCTCTTTGAAAGGAGGGAGGCAGAGGGCTCACGGGTGAGTGAACTTTCAGCTGACTCCACGCCTTGAGGCCCGTGGGACCAGTGTGGGCTGCAGCCAGGCCCTGCCTGCCTCAGTCGATGTGCTGCGCCCATCCATTCTCACTCGGAGGTGTCCAGAATCGGATCTGATGGGGGGTCATGAGATGAACCCAGCAGGCGCCCTGAAGCTGCCGCTCCCCCGGTGGAAATCGTCTCAAGGCGGTCCTGAAGCCGGGACCCCTGGTGTTTTGATCCTGGGAGTCCGCCCGCAGCCGCATCTCAAACTAGTCCCACTACTGAACCCCGGATTCAGCCGGTGGCAAGGCGGCAGCAGGAGAGTCCCTGGCGCCCAGCGGTCACCGTCCTTTAAAGGGGACGCAGCCTGACTGGGGGCGTCGGAGCGCGGGGCGGCACAGCCAATGCGCATGCGCGAGTGGCGAGCGGGTGCCCGCGTCTCAATGGTTCCCACGGTTGTCAGAGAAACCGCTCCCTGAGGCCTGGCAAACAGGAGCCCTCCGTGGCAGTGCTTGGGTGGAGGGGCTCCGAGGCTCCAGCCTGACCTCTCCACGGGGTCGACAGGACGTTCTCCGGACGCCAGGAGTCGTGGCAAAGGGCTGACCAGGACGTTGAAAGCACAGGCGGGGTCCGGGGGGAGCAGCGCCGCATCCCAGCCTCAGGCCCGCCGGGACGCTGTTCCGGTGAGTCTCCCCAGGAGTCGTGCCCCCGTGACCTCGACCCCGGATGCAGCCGGTGCACGGCGGCAGCAGGAGAGTCCCTGGCGCCCAGCGGTCACCGTCCTGTAAAGGGGACGCACCCTGACTGGCGGCAGCGGAGCGCGGGGCGGCACAGCCAATGCGCATGCGCGAGTGGCGGCAGGTGCCAGCGTCTCAATGGTTCCCACGGTTGTCAGAGAAACCGCTCCCTGAGGCCTGGCAAACAGGAGCCCTCCGTGGCAGTGCTTGGGTGGAGGGGCTCCGAGGCTCCAGCCTGACCTCTCCACGGGGTCGACAGGACGTTCTCCGGACGCCAGGAGTCGTGGCAAAGGGCTGACCAGGACGTTGAAAGCACAGGCGGGGTCCGGGGGGAGCAGCGCCGCTTCCCAGCCTAAGGCCCGCCCGGACGCTGTTGGTGAGTCTCCCAGGAGTCGTGCCCCGTGATCTGGAGGGCGGGTCGGCCTGCAGGCCCGGTGGCGGCTCTCTCAACCGAAGGTCGTTCTGGTCGAGAGCCGAACCCCGTAGCCTCAGTGGCTGCCTGGGGGTGTTTGTTTCCGCGCCACTGCTGTATGACTCTCTGTGTGTGTGTATGTGTTTGTGTGTCTCCCATTTTCGCTTCTCTGCCTGTCTCTCATGCTCTGTGAGTTTCCTGCCCTCTCTCTCTGTCGGCTGGTGTGTGTGTGTGTGTGTGTGTGTGTGTGTGTGTGTGTGGGAGTGTGTTTGGAGAAAGTGCCCTGTGCGCCCAAAGCGATTTCTTGCCCGTCGCCTGTCTTTGGTGAGCCTCCCTCCGCGTCTGTGCCTGGGTCATGTGTCCGCTTGTCAAGCGTTTTGTGGCGGTTCCACTTTGGGTTTGTGAAGGCCTCGACCACGTGAGGAGATGCGTGAATCCCGGAGCAGTTGAAATCTCATCCCCATCCGGTTTGGCCTCTTTTCATTGATCAAGAGGAACACACTGCAGCCGCTGACAAAAGCCGCAGGGAGCTCATCCTCCTGCAGGAGAGCAGGAGGCCCCTATCACAGAAGAGGCTTGTATCTTTCCGGGGCTCCTCTCTGAGAAAAGAAGCCACACCGCGACGCAGGTTGAAAGAGGAAGCCAGGAATGGGAGATGGCCACAATCCCAGTCCCTGGAACGCTGGCCTCACTGGACAAGCCTCCCGTTTGGCACTCCTCTCCTGAAGCCCATGGCAGGGTCACGGTGCTGTACCCGGCCTGGGCTCTGGCCTCTGCTCTGTCCTCCCTCTGGCTGTGTATCCCCTGTTTCTCCGGGGCTCACATGCTTCCTGGTCTGGCTGGATGTCTTGCAGAAGGATCACTTCCCAGTCCATCAGGGAGACACTTCCTGGAGATCCCTGTCATGATTGTTTCTCTCTGCAAACCTGCTTGGGTTTGCCCCGATCTCCACCGGGGGAGGGGGAGCTTCAGGGCGCCTGCTGGGGACTCAGGACTCCGCTTCAGATCCGATAATGGACCCTCCGGGTGAGAAAGCATGGGCTGAGCACATCTCCTGAGGCAGGCAGGGTCTCGCTGCAGCCCACCATCATCCCACAGGCCTCAAGGCCTGCTGTCAACTGAAAGTTCACGGACGCATCTGAGCCCTCTGCCTCCCTCCTCCTTTGAAAGACAGGTCCTTGTCTTCTGGGACAGGTGCTGTCGCATTTCCTCTGCACACCCAGTCTCATTCCTGAGAAGGAGATTCCCCTATGCTCCTGGGTGGTCTGGCCCCCTGAAACGTTTGGACCGATGCTAGATCACAGGCGTTCTTTGATTTTCCCTGGCCTTCATGGAAAGGTCACCTGTGCCCACCTTTCATCGTGCACATGCCTGGACACCATTGTGTCTCTCTCCATTGTCCCATGTGCCCTCAGTGACACAGGTTCACAGCATCTGTTCTCGGGTACTCCATTGCCACGCATTGGCTCCTCCTGGAAATCGCCCCTGGACCTGTTGGCACATGTTCTGGGAAGCGGGATCAGCTTGAAGGATCCCCAGGCCCTTGGGAAGCACGGCAGGTCACCGCTCTTTGAAAGGAGGGAGGCAGAGGGCTCACGGGTGAGTGAACTTTCAGCTGACTCCACGCCTTGAGGCCCGTGGGACCAGTGTGGGCTGCAGCCAGGCCCTGCCTGCCTCAGTCGATGTGCTGCGCCCATCCATTCTCACTCGGAGGTGTCCAGAATCGGATCTGATGGGGGGTCATGAGATGAACCCAGCAGGCGCCCTGAAGCTGCCGCTCCCCCGGTGGAAATCGTCTCAAGGCGGTCCTGAAGACGGGACCCCTGGGGGTTTGATCCTGGGAGGCCGCCCGCAGCCGCCTCTCCAGCGGCCCCTACTGAACCCCGGATGCAGCCAGTGGCAAGGCTGCAGCAGGAGAGTCCCTGGCGCACAGCGGTCACCGTCCTTTAAAGGGGACGCAGCCTGACTGGCGGCAGCGGAGCGCGGGGCGGCACAGCCACTGCGCATGCGCGAGGGGCGAGCGGGTGCCCGCGTCTCAATGGTTCCCACGGTTGTCAGAGAAACCGCTCCCTGAGGCCTGGCAAACAGGAGCCCTCCGTGGCAGTGCTTGGGTGGAGGGGCTCCGAGGCTCCAGCCTGACCTCTCCACGGGGTCGACAGGACGTTCTCCGGACGCCAGGAGTCGTGGCAAAGGGCTGACCAGGACGTTGAAAGCACAGGCGGGGTCCGGGGGGAGCAGCGCCGCATCCCAGCCTCAGGCCCGCCGACGCTGTTCGGTGAGTCTCCCAGGAGTCGTGCCCCCGTGATCTCGACCCTGGATGCAGCCGGTACAAGGCGGCAGCAGGAGAGTCCCTGGCGCCCAGCGGTCACCGTCCTTTAAAGGGAACGCAGCCTGACTGGCGGCAGCGGAGCGCGGGGCGGCACAGCCAATGCGCATGCGCGAGTGGCGAGCGGGTGCCCGCGTCACAATGGTTCCCACGGTTGTCAGAGAAACCGCTCCCTGAGGCCTGGCAAACAGGAGCCCTCCGTGGCAGTGCTTGGGTGGAGGGGCTCCGAGGCTCCAGCCTGACCTCTCCACGGGGTCGACAGGACGTTCTCCGGACGCCAGGAGTCGTGGCAAAGGGCTGACCAGGACGTTGAAAGCACAGGCGGGGTCCGGGGGGAGCAGCGCCGCATCCCAGCCTCAGGCCCGCCGGGACGCTGTGCCGGGGAGTCTCCCAGGAGTCGTGCCCCGTGACCTCGACCCGGATGCAGCGGTGCAAGGCGGCAGCAGGAGAGTCCCTGGCGCCCAGCGGCCACCGGCCATTAAAGGGAACGCAGCCTGACTGGCGGCAGCGGAGCGCGGGGCGGCACAGCCAATGCGCATGCGCGAGTGGCGAGCGGGTGCCCGCGTCTCAATGGTTCCCACGGTTGTCAGAGAAACCGCTCCCTGAGGCCTGGCAAACAGGAGCCCTCCGTGGCAGTGCTTGGGTGGAGGGGCTCCGAGGCTCCAGCCTGACCTCTCCACGGGGTCGACAGGACGTTCTCCGGACGCCAGGAGTCGTGGCAAAGGGCTGACCAGGACGTTGAAAGCACAGGCGGGGTCCGGGGGGAGCAGCGCCGCATCCCAGCCTCAGGCCCGCCCGGACGCTGTTCGGGTGAGTCTCCCCAGGAGTCGTGCCCCCGTGATCTGGAGGACGGGTCGGCCTGCAGGCCCGTTGGCTGCTCTCTCAACCGAAGGTCGTTCTGGTCGAGAGCCGAACCCCGTAGCCTCAGTGGCTGCCTGGGGGTGTTTGTTTCCGCGCCACTGCTGTATGACTCTCTGTGTGTGTGTATGTGTTTGTGTGTCTCCCATTTTCGCTTCTCTGCCTGTCTCTCATGCTCTGTGAGTTTCCTGCCCTCTCTCTCTGTCGGCTGGTGTGTGTGTGTGTGTGTGTGTGTGTGTGTGTGTGTGGGAGTGTGTTTGGAGGAAAGTGCCCTGGGGGCCCAAAGCTATTTCTTGCCCGTCGCGTGTCTTTTGTGAGCCTCCCTCCGCGTCTGTGCCTGGGTCATGTGTCCGCTTGTCAAGCGTTTTCGCGGCGGTTCCACTTTGGGTTTGTGAAGGCCTCGACCACGTGAGGAGATCATTGAATCCCGGAGCAGTTGAAAACTCATCACCATCCGGTGTGTCCTCTAGTCATTGATCAAGAGGAACACACTGCAGCCGCTGACAAAAGCCGCAGGGAGCTCATCCTCCTGCAGGAGAGCAGGAGGCCCCCATCACAGAAGAGGCTTGTATCTTTTCGGGGCTCCTCTCTGAGAAAAGAAGCCACACCGCGACGCAGGCTGAAAGAGGAAGCCAGGAATGGGAGATGGCCACAATCCCAGTCACTGGAACGCTGGCCTCACTGGACAAGCCTCCCGTTTGGCACTCCTCTCCTGAAGCCCGTGGCAGTGGCACGGTGCTGTACCCGGCCTGGGCTCTGGCCTCTGCTCTGTCCTCCCTCTGGCTGTGTATCCCCTGTTTCTCCGGGGCTCACATGCTTCCTGGTCTGGCTGGATGTCTTGCAGAAGGATCACTTCCCAGTCCATCAGGGAGACACTTCCTGGAGATCCCTGTCATGATTGTTTCTCTCTGCAAACCTGCTTGGGTTTGCCCCGATCTCCACCGGGGGTGGGGGAGCTTCAGGGCGCCTGCTGGGGACTCAGGACTCCGCTTCAGATCCGATAATGGACCCTCCGGGTGAGAACGCATGGGCTGAGCACATCTCCTGAGGCAGGCAGGGTCTCGCTGCAGCCCACCACCATCCCACAGGCCTCAAGGCCTGCTGTCAACTGAAAGTTCACGGACGCATCTGAGCCCTCTGCCTCCCTCCTCCTTTGAAAGACAGGTCCTTGTCTTCTGGGACAGGTGCTGTCGCATTTCCTCTGCACACCCAGTCTCATTCCTGAGAAGGAGATTCCCCTATGCTCCTGGGTGGTCTGGCCCCCTGAAACTTTGGGCCCGCTGCTAGATCCCAGGCGTTCTTTGATTTTCCCTGGCCTTCATGGAAAGGTCACCTGTGCCCCCCTTTCATCGTGCACATGCCTGGACACCATTGTGTCTCTCTCCATTGTCCCATGTGCCCTCAGTGACACAGGTTCACAGCATCTGTTCTCGGGTACTCCATTGCCACGCATTGGCTCCTCCTGGAAATCGCCCCTGGACCTGTTGGCACAGGTTCTGGGAAGCGGGATCAGCTTGAAGGATCCCCAGGCCCTTCGGAAGCACGGCAGGTCACCGCTCTTTGAAAGGAGGGAGGCAGAGGGCTCACGGGTGAGTGAACTTTCAGCTGACTCCACGCCTTGAGGCCCGTGGGACCAGTGTGGGCTGCAGCCAGGCCCTGCCTGCCTCAGTCGATGTGCTGCGCCCATCCATTCTCACTCGGAGGTGTCCAGAATCGGATCTGATGGGGGGTCATGAGATGAACCCAGCAGGCGCCCTGAAGCTGCCGCTCCCCCGGTGGAAATCGTCTCAAGGCGGTCCTGAAGACGGGACCCCTGGGGGTTTGATCCTGGGAGGCCGCCCGCAGCCGCCTCTCCAACGCGGCCCCCTACTGAACCCCGGATGCGGCCGGTGGCAAGGCGGCAGCAGGAGAGTCCCTGGCGCCCAGCGGTCGCCGTCCTTTAAAGGGGACGCAGCCTGACTGGCGGCAGCGGAGCGCGGGGCGGCACAGCCAATGCGCATGCGCGAGTGGCGAGCGGGTGCCCGCGTCTCAATGGTTCCCACGGTTGTCAGAGAAACCGCTCCCTGAGGCCTGGCAAACAGGAGCCCTCCGTGGCAGTGCTTGGGTGGAGGGGCTCCGAGGCTCCAGCCTGACCTCTCCACGGGGTCGACAGGACGTTCTCCGGACGCCAGGAGTCGTGGCAAAGGGCTGACCAGGACGTTGAAAGCACAGGCGGAGTCCGGGGGGAGCAGCGCCGCATCCCAGCCTCAGGCCCGCCGGGACGCTGTTCCGGTGAGTCTCCCCAGGAGTCGTGCCCCCGTGACCTCGACCCCGGATGCCGCGGGGGCAAGGCGGCAGCAGGAGAGTCCCTGGCGCCCAGCGGTCACCGTCCTTTAAAGGGGACGCAGCCTGACTGGCGGCAGCGGAGCGCGGGGCGGCACAGCCAATGCGCATGCGCGAGTGGCGAGCGGGTGCCCGCGTCACAATGGTTCCCACGGTTGTCAGAGAAACCGCTCCCTGAGGCCTGGCAAACAGGAGCCCTCCGTGGCAGTGCTTGGGTGGCGGGGCTACCAGGATCCAGCCTGACCTCTCCACGGGGTCGACAGGACGTTCTCCGGACGCCAGGAGTCGTGGCAAAGGGCTGACCAGGACGTTGAAAGCACAGGCGGGGTCCGGGGGGAGCAGCGCCGCATCCCAGCCTCAGGCCCGCCGGGACGCTATTCGGGTGAGTCTCCCCAGGAGTCGTGCCCCCGTGATCTCGACCCCGGATGCAGCCGGTGGCAAGGCGGCAGCAGGAGAGTCCCTGGCGCCCAGCGGTCACCGTCCTTTAAAGGGGACGCAGCCTGACTGGCGGCAGCGGAGCGCGGGGCGGCACAGCCAATGCGCATGCGCGAGTGGCGATGGGGTGCCCGCGTCACAATGGTTCCCCCGATTGTCAGAGAAACCGCTCCCTGAGGCCTGGCAAACAGGAGCCCTCCGTGGCAGTGCTTGGGTGGCCGGGCTACGAGGATCCAGCCTGACCTCTCCACGGGTTCGACAGGACTTTCTCCGGATGCCAGGAGTCGTGGCAAAGGGCTGACCAGGACGTTGAAAGCACAGGCGGGGTCCGGGGGGAGCAGCGCCGCATCCCAGCCTCAGGCCCGCCCGGACGCTGTTCGGGTGAGTCTCCCCAGGAGTCGTGCCCCCGTGTTCTCGACCCCGGATGCAGCCGGTGGCAAGGCGGCAGCAGGAGAGTCCCTGGCGCCCAGCGGTCACCGTCCTTTAAAGGGGACGCAGCCTGACTGGCGGCAGCAGGAGAGTCCCTGGCGCCCAGCGGTCACCGTCCTTTAAAGGGGACGCAGCCTGACTGGCGGCAGCGGAGCGCGGGGCGGCACAGCCAATGCGCATGCGCGAGTGGCGAGCGGGTGCCCGCGTCACAATGGTTCCCCCGATTGTCAGAGAAACCGCTCCCTGAGGCCTGGCAAACAGGAGCCCTCCGTGGCAGTGCTTGGGTGGCGGGGCTACGAGGATCCAGCCTGACCTCTCCACGGGTTCGACAGGACTTTCTCCGGATGCCAGGAGTCGTGGCAAAGGGCTGACCAGGACGTTGAAAGCACAGGCGGGGTCCGGGGGGAGCAGCGCCGCATCCCAGCCTCAGGCCCGCCGGGACGCTGTTCGGGTGAGTCTCCCCAGGAGTCGTGCCCCCGTGATCTCGACCCCGGATGCAGCCGGTGGCAAGGCGGCAGCAGGAGAGTCCCTGGCGCCCAGAGGTCACCGTCCTTTAAAGGGGACGCAGCCTGACTGGCGGCAGCGGAGAGTCCCTGGCGCCCAGCGGTCACCGTCCTTTAAAGGGGCCAGCCTGACTGGCGGCAGCAGGAGAGTCCCTGGCGCCCAGAGGTCACCGTCCTTTAAAGGGGACGCAGCCTGACTGGCGGCAGCGGAGCGCGGGGCGGCACAGCCAATGCGCATGCGCGAGTGGCGAGCGGGTGCCCGCGTCACAATGGTTCCCACGGTTGTCAGAGAAACCGCTCCATGAGGCCTGGCAAACAGGAGCCCTCCGTGGCAGTGCTTGGGTGGCGGGGCTACGAGGATCCAGCCTGACCTCTCCACGGGTTCGACAGGACTTTCTCTGGACGCCAGGAGTCGTGGCAAAGGGCTGACCAGGACGTTGAAAGCACAGGCGGGGTCCGGGGGGAGCAGCGCCGCATCCCAGCCTCAGGCCCGCCGGGACGCTGTTCGGGTGAGTCTCCCCAGGAGTCGTGCCCCCGTGTTCTCGACCCCGGATGCAGCCGGTGGCAAGGCGGCAGCAGGAGAGTCCCTGGCGCCCAGCGGTCACCGTCCTTTAAAGGGGACGCAGCCTGACTGGCGGCAGCGGAGCGCGGGGCGGCACAGCCAATGCGCATGCGCGAGTGGCGAGCGGGTGCCCGCGTCACAATGGTCCCACGGTTGGTTGTCAGAGAAACCGCTCCATGACGCCTGGCAAACAGGAGCCCTCCGTGGCAGTGCTTGGGTGGCGGGGCTCCGAGGCTCCAGCCTGACCTCTCCACGGGGTCGACAGGACGTTCTCCGGACGCCAGGAGTCGTGGCAAAGGGCTGACCAGGACGTTGAAAGCACAGGCGGGGTCCGGGGGGAGCAACTCCGCATACTAGCCTCAGGCCCGCCGGGACGCTGTTCGGTGAGTCTCCCAGGAGTCGTGCCCCGTGACCTCGACCCGGATGCAGCCGGTGTCAAGGCGGCAGCAGGAGAGTCCCTGGCGCCCAGCGGTCACCGTCCTTTAAAGGGGCAGCCTGACTGGCGGCAGCGGAGCGCGGGTCGGCACAGCCACGGCGCATGCGCGAGTGACGAGCGGCGGCCCGCGTCACAATTCATCCCATGGTTGTCAGAGAAACCGCTCCCTGACGCCTGGCAAACAGGAGCCCTCCGTGGCAGTGCTTGGGTGGCGGGGCTCCGAGGCTCCAGCCTGACCTCTCCACGGGGTCGACAGGACGTTCTCCTGAGGCAGGCAGGGTCTCGCTGCAGCCCACCATCATCCCACAGGCCTCAAGGCCTGCTGTCAACTGAAAGTTCACAGACGCATCTGAGCCCTCTGCCTCCCTCCTCCTTTGAAAGACAGGTCCTTGTCTTCTGGGACAGGCGCTGTCGCATTTCCTCTGCACACCCAGTCTCATTCCTGAGAAGGAGATTCCCCTCTGCTCCTGGGTGGACTGGCCCCCTGAAACTTTGGGCCCGCGGCTAGATCCCAGGCGTTCTTTGATTTTCCCTGGCCTTCATGGAAAGGTCACCTGTGCCCCCCTTTCATCGTGCACATGCCTGGACACCATTGTGTCTTCCTCCATTGTCCCGTGTGCCCTCAGTGACACACGTTCACAGCATCTGTTCTCGGGTACACCATTGCCATGCATTGGCTCCTCCTCGAAATGGCCCCTGGACCTGTTGGCACATGTTCTGGGAAGCAGGATCAGCTTGAAGGATCCCCAGGCCCTTCGGAAGCACGGCAGGTCACCGCTCTTTGAAAGGAGGGAGGCAGAGGGCTCACGGGTGAGTGAACTTTCAGCTGACTCCACGCCTTGAGGCCCGTGGGACCAGTGTGGGCTGCAGCCAGGCCCTGCCTGCCTCAGTCGATGTGCTCCGCCCATCCATTCTCACTCGGAGGGGTCCAGAATCGGATCTGATGGGGGGTCATGAGATGACCCCAGCAGGCGCCCTGCAGCTGCCGCTCCCCCGGTGGAAATCGTCTCAACGAGGTCCTGAAGACGGGACCCCTGGGGGTTTGATCCTGGGAGGCCGCCCGCAGCCGCCTCTCCAACGCGGCCCCCTACTGAACCCCGGATGCAGCCGGTGGCAAGGCGGCAGCAGGAGAGTCCCTGGCGCCCAGCGGTCACCGTCCTTTAAAGGGGACGCAGCCTGACTGGCGGCAGCAGGAGAGTCCCTGGCGCCCAGCGGTCACCGTCCTTTAAAGGGGACGCAGCCTGACTGGCGGCAGCAGGAGAGTCCCTGGCGCCCAGCGGTCACCGTCCTTTAAAGGGGACGCAGCCTGACTGGCGGCAGCAGGAGAGTCCCTGGCGCCCAGCGGTCACCGTCCTTTAAAGGGGCGCAGCCTGACTGGCGGCAGCAGGAGAGTCCCAGGCGCCCAGCGGTCACCGTCCTTTAAAGGGGACGCAGCCTGACTGGCGGCAGCGGAGAGTCCCTGGCGCCCAGCGGTCACCGTCCTTTAAAGGGGCGCAGCCTGACTGGCGGCAGCAGGAGAGTCCCTGGCGCCCAGCGGTCACCGTCCTTTAAAGGGGCCAGCCTGACTGGCGGCAGCAGGAGAGTCCCTGGCGCCCAGCGGTCACCGTCCTTTAAAGGGGACGCAGCCTGACTGGCGGCAGCGGAGAGTCCCTGGCGCCCAGCGGTCACCGTCCTTTAAAGGGGCGCAGCCTGACTGGCGGCAGCAGGAGAGTCCCTGGCGCCCAGCGGTCACCGTCCTTTAAAGGGGCGCAGCCTGACTGGCGGCAGCAGGAGAGTCCCTGGCGCCCAGCGGTCACCGTCCTTTAAAGGGGACGCAGCCTGACTGGCGGCAGCAGGAGAGTCCCTGGCGCCCAGCGGTCACCGTCCTTTAAAGGGGCCAGCCTGACTGGCGGCAGCAGGAGAGTCCCTGGCGCCCAGCGGTCACCGTCCTTTAAAGGGGCGCAGCCTGACTGGCGGCAGCAGGAGAGTCCCTGGCGCCCAGCGGTCACCGTCCTTTAAAGGGGCGCAGCCTGACTGGCGGCAGCAGGAGAGTCCCTGGCGCCCAGCGGTCACCGTCCTTTAAAGGGGCGCAGCCTGACTGGCGGCAGCAGGAGAGTCCCTGGCGCCCAGCGGTCACCGTCCTTTAAAGGGGCGCAGCCTGACTGGCGGCAGCAGGAGAGTCCCTGGCGCCCAGCGGTCACCGTCCTTTAAAGGGGCCAGCCTGACTGGCGGCAGCAGGAGAGTCCCTGGCGCCCAGCGGTCACCGTCCTTTAAAGGGGCGCAGCCTGACTGGCGGCAGCAGGAGAGTCCCTGGCGCCCAGCGGTCACCGTCCTTTAAAGGGGCCAGCCTGACTGGCGGCAGCAGGAGAGTCCCTGGCGCCCAGCGGTCACCGTCCTTTAAAGGGGCCAGCCTGACTGGCGGCAGCAGGAGAGTCCCTGGCGCCCAGCGGTCACCGTCCTTTAAAGGGGCCAGCCTGACTGGCGGCAGCAGGAGAGTCCCTGGCGCCCAGCGGTCACCGTCCTTTAAAGGGGACGCAGCCTGACTGGCGGCAGCAGGAGAGTCCCTGGCGCCCAGCGGTCACCGTCCTTTAAAGGGGCGCAGCCTGACTGGCGGCAGCAGGAGAGTCCCTGGCGCCCAGCGGTCACCGTCCTTTAAAGGGGCGCAGCCTGACTGGCGGCAGCAGGAGAGTCCCTGGCGCCCAGCGGTCACCGTCCTTTAAAGGGGCGCAGCCTGACTGGCGGCAGCAGGAGAGTCCCTGGCGCCCAGCGGTCACCGTCCTTTAAAGGGGCGCAGCCTGACTGGCGGCAGCAGGAGAGTCCCTGGCGCCCAGCGGTCACCGTCCTTTAAAGGGGCGCAGCCTGACTGGCGGCAGCAGGAGAGTCCCTGGCGCCCAGCGGTCACCGTCCTTTAAAGGGGCGCAGCCTGACTGGCGGCGGCAGGAGAGTCCCTGGCGCCCAGCGGTCACCGTCCTTTAAAGGGGCGCAGCCTGACTGGCGGCAGCAGGAGAGTCCCTGGCGCCCAGCGGTCACCGTCCTTTAAAGGGGCCAGCCTGACTGGCGGCAGCAGGAGAGTCCCTGGCGCCCAGCGGTCACCGTCCTTTAAAGGGGCCAGCCTGACTGGCGGCAGCAGGAGAGTCCCTGGCGCCCAGCGGTCACCGTCCTTTAAAGGGGCGCAGCCTGACTGGCGGCAGCAGGAGAGTCCCTGGCGCCCAGCGGTCACCGTCCTTTAAAGGGGCGCAGCCTGACTGGCGGCAGCAGGAGAGTCCCTGGCGCCCAGCGGTCACCGTCTTTAAAGGGGCCAGCCTGACTGGCGGCAGCAGGAGAGTCCCTGGCGCCCAGCGGTCACCGTCCTTTAAAGGGGCGCAGCCTGACTGGCGGCAGCAGGAGAGTCCCTGGCGCCCAGCGGTCACCGTCCTTTAAAGGGGCCAGCCTGACTGGCGGCAGCAGGAGAGTCCCTGGCGCCCAGCGGTCACCGTCCTTTAAAGGGGCCAGCCTGACTGGCGGCAGCAGGAGAGTCCCTGGCGCCCAGCGGTCACCGTCCTTTAAAGGGGCGCAGCCTGACTGGCGGCAGCAGGAGAGTCCCTGGCGCCCAGCGGTCACCGTCCTTTAAAGGGGCCAGCCTGACTGGCGGCAGCAGGAGAGTCCCTGGCGCCCAGCGGTCACCGTCCTTTAAAGGGGACGCAGACTGACTGGCGGCAGCAGGAGAGTCCCTGGCGCCCAGCGGTCACCGTCCTTTAAAGGGGACGCAGACTGACTGGCGGCAGCAGGAGAGTCCCTGGCGCCCAGCGGTCACCGTCCTTTAAAGGGGCGCAGCCTGACTGGCGGCAGCAGGAGAGTCCCTGGCGCCCAGCGGTCACCGTCCTTTAAAGGGGCCAGCCTGACTGGCGGCAGCAGGAGAGTCCCTGGCGCCCAGCGGTCACCGTCCTTTAAAGGGGCGCAGCCTGACTGGCGGCAGCAGGAGAGTCCCTGGCGCCCAGCGGTCACCGTCCTTTAAAGGGGCCAGCCTGACTGGCGGCAGCAGGAGAGTCCCTGGCGCCCAGCGGTCACCGTCCTTTAAAGGGGCGCAGCCTGACTGGCGGCAGCAGGAGAGTCCCTGGCGCCCAGCGGTCACCGTCCTTTAAAGGGGCGCAGCCTGACTGGCGGCAGCAGGAGAGTCCCTGGCGCCCAGCGGTCACCGTCCTTTAAAGGGGCGCAGCCTGACTGGCGGCAGCAGGACAGTCCCTGGCGCCCAGCGGTCCCCGTCCTTTAAAGGGGACGCAGCCTGACTGGCGGCAGCAGGACAGTCCCTGGCGCCCAGCGGTCTCCGTCCTTTAAAGGGGACGCAGCCTGACTGGCGGCAGCAGGAGAGTCCCTGGCGCCCAGCGGTCACCGTCCTTTAAAGGGGCGCAGCCTGACTGGCGGCAGCAGGAGAGTCCCTGGCGCCCAGCGGTCACCGTCCTTTAAAGGGGCCAGCCTGACCTCTCCACGGGGTCGACAGGACGTTCTCCGGACGCCAGGAGTCGTGGCAAAGGGCTGACCAGGACGTTGAAAGCACAGGCGGGGTCCGGGGGGAGCAGCGCCGCATCCCAGCCTCAGGCCCGCCCGGACGCTGTTCGGGTGAGTCTCCCCAGGAGTCGTGCCCCCGTGATCTCGACCCCGGATGCAGACGTTGGCAAGGCGGCAGCATGAGATTCCCTGTCGCACAGCGGTCACCGTCCTTTAAAGTGGACGCAGCCTGAATTGCGGCAGCAGGAGAGTCCCTGGCCCAGCGGTCACCGTCCTTTAAAGGGGCGCAGCCTGACTGGCGGCAGCAGGAGAGTCCCTGGCCCAGCGGTCACCGTCCTTTAAAGGGGCGCAGCCTGACTGGCGGCAGCAGGAGAGTCCCTGGCGCCCAGCGGTCACCGTCCTTTAAAGGGGCGCAGCCTGACTGGCGGCAGCAGGAGAGTCCCTGGCGCCCAGCGGTCACCGTCCTTTAAAGGGGCCAGCCTGACCTCTCCACGGGGTCGACAGGACGTTCTCCGGACGCCAGGAGTCGTGGCAAAGGGCTGACCAGGACGTTGAAAGCACAGGCGGGGTCCGGGGGGAGCAGCGCCGCATCCCAGCCTCAGGCCCGCCCGGACGCTGTTCGGGTGAGTCTCCCCAGGAGTCGTGCCCCCGTGATCTCGACCCCGGATGCAGCCGGTGGCAAGGCGGCAGCAGGAGAGTCCCTGGCGCCCAGCGGTCACCGTCCTTTAAAGGGGACACAGCCTGACTGGCGGCAGCGGAACGCGGGGCGGCACAGCCAATGCGCATGCGCGAGTGGCGAGCGGGTGCCCGCGTCACAGTGGTTCCCACGGTTGTCAGAGAAACCGCTCCCTGAGGCCTGGCAAACAGGAGCCCTCCGTGGCAGTGCTTGGGTGGCGGGGCTCCGAGGCTCCAGCCTGACCTCTCCACGGGGTCGACAGGACGTTCTCCGGACGCCAGGAGTCGTGGCAAAGGGCTGACCAGGACGTTGAAAGCACAGGCGGGGTCCGGGGGGAGCAGCGCCGCATCCCAGCCTCAGGCCCGCCGGGACGTTGTTCGGTTGCGTCGCCCCAGGATTCGTGCCCCCGTGATATCGACGCCGGATGCAGCCGGTGGCAAGGCGGCAGCAGGAGAGTCACTGGCGCCCAGCGGTCACCGTCCTTTAAAGGTGACGCAGCCTGACTGGCTGCAGCAGGAGAGTCCCTGGCGGCCAGCGGTCACCGTCCTTTAAAGGGGCGCAGCCTGACTGGCGGCGGCAGGAGAGTCCCTGGCGCCCAGCGGTCACCGTCCTTTAAAGGGGCGCAGCCTGACTGGCGGCGGCAGGAGAGTCCCTGGCGCCCAGCGGTCACCGTCCTTTAAAGGGGCGCAGCCTGACTGGCGGCAGCAGGAGAGTCCCTGGCCCAGCGGTCACCGTCCTTTAAAGGGGCGCAGCCTGACTGGCGGCAGCAGGAGAGTCCCTGGCCCAGCGGTCACCGTCCTTTAAAGGGGCGCAGCCTGACTGGCGGCAGCAGGAGAGTCCCTGGCCCAGCGGTCACCGTCCTTTAAAGGGGCGCAGCCTGACTGGCGGCAGCAGGAGAGTCCCTGGCCCAGCGGTCACCGTCCTTTAAAGGGGCGCAGCCTGACTGGCGGCAGCAGGAGAGTCCCTGGCCCAGCGGTCACCGTCCTTTAAAGGGGCGCAGCCTGACTGGCGGCAGCAGGAGAGTCCCTGGCCCAGCGGTCACCGTCCTTTAAAGGGGCGCAGCCTGACTGGCGGCAGCAGGAGAGTCCCTGGCCCAGCGGTCACCGTCCTTTAAAGGGGCGCAGCCTGACTGGCGGCAGCAGGAGAGTCCCTGGCCCAGCGGTCACCGTCCTTTAAAGGGGCGCAGCCTGACTGGCGGCAGCAGGAGAGTCCCTGGCGCCCAGCGGTCACCGTCCTTTAAAGGGGCGCAGCCTGACTGGCGGCAGCAGGAGAGTCCCTGGCGCCCAGCGGTCACCGTCCTTTAAAGGGGACGCAGCCTGACTGGCGGCAGCGGAGAGTCCCTGGCGCCCAGCGGTCACCGTCCTTTAAAGGGAACGCAGCCTGACTGGCGGCAGCGGAGAGTCCCTGGCCCAGCGGTCACCGTCCTTTAAAGGGGCGCAGCCTGACTGGCGGCAGCAGGAGAGTCCCTGGCCCAGCGGTCACCGTCCTTTAAAGGGGCGCAGCCTGACTGGCGGCAGCAGGAGAGTCCCTGGCCCAGCGGTCACCGTCCTTTAAAGGGGCGCAGCCTGACTGGCGGCAGCAGGAGAGTCCCTGGCCCAGCGGTCACCGTCCTTTAAAGGGGCGCAGCCTGACTGGCGGCAGCAGGAGAGTCCCTGGCGCCCAGCGGTCACCGTCCTTTAAAGGGGCGCAGCCTGACTGGCGGCAGCAGGAGAGTCCCTGGCCCAGCGGTCACCGTCCTTTAAAGGGGCGCAGCCTGACTGGCGGCAGCAGGAGAGTCCCTGGCCCAGCGGTCACCGTCCTTTAAAGGGGCGCAGCCTGACTGGCGGCAGCAGGAGAGTCCCTGGCCCAGCGGTCACCGTCCTTTAAAGGGGCGCAGCCTGACTGGCGGCAGCAGGAGAGTCCCTGGCCCAGCGGTCACCGTCCTTTAAAGGGGCGCAGCCTGACTGGCGGCAGCAGGAGAGTCCCTGGCCCAGCGGTCACCGTCCTTTAAAGGGGCGCAGCCTGACTGGCGGCAGCAGGAGAGTCCCTGGCGCCCAGCGGTCACCGTCCTTTAAAGGGGCGCAGCCTGACTGGCGGCAGCAGGAGAGTCCCTGGCCCAGCGGTCACCGTCCTTTAAAGGGGCGCAGCCTGACTGGCGGCAGCAGGAGAGTCCCTGGCCCAGCGGTCACCGTCCTTTAAAGGGGCGCAGCCTGACTGGCGGCAGCAGGAGAGTCCCTGGCCCAGCGGTCACCGTCCTTTAAAGGGGCGCAGCCTGACTGGCGGCAGCAGGAGAGTCCCTGGCGCCCAGCGGTCACCGTCCTTTAAAGGGGCGCAGCCTGACTGGCGGCAGCAGGAGAGTCCCTGGCGCCCAGCGGTCACCGTCCTTTAAAGGGGCGCAGCCTGACTGGCGGCAGCAGGAGAGTCCCTGGCCCAGCGGTCACCGTCCTTTAAAGGGGCGCAGCCTGACTGGCGGCAGCAGGAGAGTCCCTGGCCCAGCGGTCACCGTCCTTTAAAGGGGCGCAGCCTGACTGGCGGCAGCAGGAGAGTCCCTGGCCCAGCGGTCACCGTCCTTTAAAGGGGCGCAGCCTGACTGGCGGCAGCAGGAGAGTCCCTGGCGCCCAGCGGTCACCGTCCTTTAAAGGGGCGCAGCCTGACTGGCGGCAGCAGGAGAGTCCCTGGCCCAGCGGTCACCGTCCTTTAAAGGGGCGCAGCCTGACTGGCGGCAGCAGGAGCTCATCCTCCTGCAGGAGAGCAGGAGGCCCCATCACAGAAGAGGCTTGTATCTTTCGGGGCTCCTCTCTGAGAAAAGAAGCCACACCGCAGGCTGAAAGAGGAAGCCAGGAATGGGAGATGGCCACAATCCCATTCACTGGAACGCTGGCCTCACTGGACAAGCCTCCCGTTTGGCACTCCTCTCCTGAAGCCCGTGGCAGGGGAACGGTGCTGTACCCGGCCTGGGCTCTGGCCTCTGCTCTGTCCTCCCTCTGGCTGTGTATCCCCTGTTTCTCCGGGGCTCACATGCTTCCTGGTCTGGCTGGATGTCTTGCAGAAGGATCACTTCCCAGTCCATCAGGGAGACACTTCCTGGAGATCCCTGTCATGATTGTTTCTCTCTGCAAACCTGCTTGGGTTTGCCCCGATCTCCAACGGGGGAGGGGGAGCTTCAGGTCGCCTGCTGGGGACTCAGGACTCCGATTCAGATCATATAATGGACCCTACGTTTTAGAAAGCATGGGCTGAGCACATCTCCTGAGGCAGGCAGGGTCTCGCTGCAGCCCACCACCATCCCACAGGCCTCAAGGCCTGCTGTCAACTGAAAGTTCACGGACGCATCTGAGCCCTCTGCCTCCCTCCTCCTTTGAAAGACAGGTCCTTGTCTTCTGGGACAGGTGCTGTCGCATTTCCTCTGCACACCCAGTCTCATTCCTGAGAAGGAGATTCCCCTATGCTCCTGGGTGGTCTGGCCCCCTGAAACTTTGGGCCCGCTGCTAGATCCCAGGCGTTCTTTGATTTTCCCTGGCCTTCATGGAAAGGTCACCTGTGCCCCCCTTTCATCGTGCACATGCCTGGACACCATTGTGTCTCTCTCCATTGTCCCATGTGCCCTCAGTGACACAGGTTCACAGCATCTGTTCTCGGGTACTCCATTGCCACGCATTGGCTCCTCCTGGAAATTGCCCCTGGACCTGTTGGCACATGTTCTGGGAAGCGGGATCAGCTTGAAGGATCCCCAGGCCCTTCGGAAGCACGGCAGGTCACCGCTCTTTGAAAGGAGGGAGGCAGAGGGCTCACGGGTGAGTCAACTTTCAGCTGACTCCACGCCTTGAGGCCCGTGGGACCAGTGTGGGCTGTAGCCAGGCCCTGCCTACCTCAGTCGATGTGCTCCGCCCATCCATTCTCACTCGGAGGGGTCCAGAATCGGATCTGATGGGGGCTCATGAGATGACCCCAGCAGGCGCCCTGCAGCTGCCGCTCCCCCGGTGGAAATCGTCTCAAGGAGGTCCTGAAGACGGGACGCCTGGGGGTTTGATCCTGGGAGGCCACCCGCAGCCGCTTCTCCAACACGGCCCCCTACTGAACCCCGGATGCAGCCGGTGGCAAGGCGGCTGCAGGAGAGTCCCTGACGCCCAGCGGTCACCGTCCTTTAAAGGGGACGCAGCCTGACTGGCGGCAGCGGAGTGCGGGGCGGCACAGCCAATGCGCATGCGCGAGTGGCGAGCGGGTGCCCGCGTCACAATGGTTCCCACGGTTGTCAGAGAAACCGCTCCCTGACGCCTGGCAAACAGGAGCCCTCCGTGGCAGTGCTTGGGTGGCGGGGCTCCGAGGCTCCAGCCTGACCTCTCCACGGGGTCGACAGGACGTTCTCCGGACGCCAGGAGTCGTGGCAAAGGGCTGAGCAGGACGTTGAAAGCACAGGCGGGGTCCGGGGGAGCAGAGCCGCATCCCAGCCTCAGGCCCGCCGGAACGTTGTTCGGGTGAGTCTCCCCAGGATTCGTGCCACCGTGATATCGACCCCGGATGCAGCCGGTAGCAAGGCGGCAGCAGGAGAGTCCCAGGCGCCCAGCGGTCACCGTCCTTTAAAGGGGACGCAGCCTGACTGGCGGCAGCGGAGAGTCCCTGGCGCCCAGCGGTCACCGTCTTTAAAGGGGCGCAGCCTGACTGGCGGCAGCAGGAGAGTCCCTGGCGCCCAGCGGTCACCGTCCTTTAAAGGGGCAGCCTGACTGGCGGCAGCAGGAGAGTCCCTGGCGCCCAGCGGTCACCGTCCTTTAAAGGGGCAGCCTGACTGGCGGCGGCAGGAGAGTCCCTGGCGCCCAGCGGTCACCGTCCTTTAAAGGGGCGCAGCCTGACTGGCGGCGGCAGGAGAGTCCCTGGCGCCCAGCGGTCACCGTCCTTTAAAGGGGCAGCCTGACTGGCGGCAGCAGGAGAGTCCCTGGCGCCCAGCGGTCACCGTCCTTTAAAGGGGCAGCCTGACTGGCGGCAGCAGGAGAGTCCCTGGCGCCCAGCGGTCACCGTCCTTTAAAGGGGCGCAGCCTGACTGGCGGCAGCAGGAGAGTCCCTGGCGCCCAGCGGTCACCGTCCTTTAAAGGGGCGCAGCCTGACTGGCGGCAGCAGGAGAGTCCCTGGCGCCCAGCGGTCACCGTCCTTTAAAGGGGCGCAGCCTGACTGGCGGCAGCAGGAGAGTCCCTGGCGCCCAGCGGTCACCGTCCTTTAAAGGGGCAGCCTGACTGGCGGCAGCAGGAGAGTCCCTGGCGCCCAGCGGTCACCGTCCTTAAAGGGGACGCAGCCTGACTGGCGGCAGCGGAGCGCAGGGCGGCACAGCCAATGCGCATGCGCGAGTGGCGAGCGGGTGCCCGCGTCTCAATGGTTCCCACGGTTGTCAGAGAAACCGCTCCCTGAGGCCTGGCAAACAGGAGCCCTCCGTGGCAGTGCTTGGGTGGAGGGGCTCCGAGGCTCCAGCCTGACCTCTCCACGGGGTCGACAGGACGTTCTCCGGACGCCAGGAGTCGTGGCAAAGGGCTGACCAGGACGTTGAAAGCACAGGCGGGGTCCGGGGGGAGCAGCGCCGCATCCCAGCCTCAGGCCCGCCGGGACGCTGTTCCGGTGAGTCTCCCCAGGAGTCGTGCCCCCGTGATCTGGAGGACGGGTCGGCCTGCAGGCCCGTTGGCTGCTCTCTCAACCGAAGGTCGTTCTGGTCGAGAGCCGAACCCCGTAGCCTCAGTGGCTGCCTGGGGGTGTTTGTTTCCGCGCCACTGCTGTATGACTCTCTGTGTGTGTGTATGTGTTTGTGTGTCTCCCATTTTCGCTTCTCTGCCTGTCTCTCATGCTCTGTGAGTTTCCTGCCCTCTCTCTCTGTCGGCTGGTGTGTGTGTGTGTGTGTGTGTGTGTGTGTGTGTGTGTGGGAGTGTGTTTGGAGGAAAGTGCCCTGTGCGCCCAAAAGCGATTTCTTGCCCGTCGCCTGTCTTTGGTGAGCCTCCCTCCGCGTCTGTGCCTGGGTCATGTGTCCGCTTGTCAAGCGTTTTCGCGGCGGTTCCACTTTGGGTTTGTGAAGGCCTCGACCACGTGAGGAGATGCGTGAATCCCGGAGCAGTTGAAATCTCATCCCCATCCGGTGTGGCCTCTTTTCATTGATCAAGAGGAACACACTGCAGCCGCTGACAAAAGCCGCAGGGAGCTCATCCTCCTGCAGGAGAGCAGGAGGCCCCCATCACAGAAGAGGCTTGTATCTTTCCGGGGCTCCTCTCTGAGAAAAGAAGCCACACCGCGACGCAGGTTGAAAGAGGAAGCCAGGAATGGGAGATGGCCACAATCCCAGTCCCTGGAACGCTGGCCTCACTGGACAAGCCTCCCGTTTGGCACTCCTCTCCTGAAGCCCGTGGCAGGGGCACGGTGCTGTACCCGGCCTGGGCTCTGGCCTCTGCTCTGTCCTCCCTCTGGCTGTGTATCCCCTGTTTCTCCGGGGCTCACATGCTTCCTGGTCTGGCTGGATGTCTTGCAGAAGGATCACTTCCCAGTCCATCAGGGAGACACTTCCTGGAGATCCCTGTCATGATTGTTTCTCTCTGCAAACCTGCTTGGGTTTGCCCCGATCTCCACCGGGGGAGGGGGAGCTTCAGGGCGCCTGCTGGGGACTCAGGACTCCGCTTCAGATCCGATAATGGACCCTCCGGGTGAAAGCATGGGCTGAGCACATCTCCTGAGGCAGGCAGGGTCTCGCTGCAGCCCACCATCATCCCACAGGCCTCAAGGCCTGCTGTCAACTGAAAGTTCACGGACGCATCTGAGCCCTCTGCCTCCCTCCTCCTTTGAAAGACAGGTCCTTGTCTTCTGGGACAGGTGCTGTCGCATTTCCTCTGCACACCCAGTCTCATTCCTGAGAAGGAGATTCCCCTATGCTCCTGGGTGGTCTGGCCCCCTGAAACGTTGGCCAGCTGCTAGATCCCAGGCGTTCTTTGATTTTCCCTGGCCTTCATGGAAAGGTCACCTGTGCCCCCCTTTCATCGTGCACATGCCTGGACACCATTGTGTCTCTCTCCATTGTCCCATGTGCCCTCAGTGACACAGGTTCACAGCATCTGTTCTCGGGTACTCCATTGCCACGCATTGGCTCCTCCTGGAAATCGCCCCTGGACCTGTTGGCACATGTTCTGGGAAGCGGGATCAGCTTGAAGGATCCCCAGGCCCTTCGGAAGCACGGCAGGTCACCGCTCTTTGAAAGGAGGGAGGCAGAGGGCTCACGGGTGAGTGAACTTTCAGCTGACTCCACGCCTTGAGGCCCGTGGGACCAGTGTGGGCTGCAGCCAGGCCCTGCCTGCCTCAGTCGATGTGCTGCGCCCATCCATTCTCACTCGGAGGTGTCCAGAATCGGATCTGACTGGGGGTCACGAGATGACCCCAGCAGGCGCCCTGAAGCTGCTGCTCCCCCGGTGGAAATCGGCTCAAGGAGTTCCTGAAGACCTGACCCCTGGGGGTTTGATCCTGGGAGGCCGCCGGCGCCCGCCTCTCCCACACGGCCCCCTACTGAACCCCGGATGCGGCCGGTGGCAAGGCGGCAGCAGGAGAGTCCCTGGCGCCCAGCGGTCACCGTCCTTTAAAGGGGACGCAGCCTGACTGGCGGCAGCGGAGCGCGGGGCGGCACAGCCAATGCGCATGCGCGAGTGGCGATGGGGTGCCCGCGTCACAATGGTTCCCCCGATTGTCAGAGAAACCGCTCCCTGAGGCCTGGCAAACAGGAGCCCTCCGTGGCAGTGCTTGGGTGGAGGGGCTCCGAGGCTCCAGCCTGACCTCTCCACGGGGTCGACAGGACGTTCTCCGGACGCCAGGAGTCGTGGCAAAGGGCTGACCAGGACGTTGAAAGCACAGGCGGAGTCCGGGGGGAGCAGCGCCGCATCCCAGCCTCAGGCCCGCCGGGACGCTGTTCCGGTGAGTCTCCCCAGGAGTCGTGCCCCCGTGATCTCGACCCCGGATGCAGCCGGTGGCAAGGCGGCAGCAGGAGAGTCCCTGGCGCCCAGCGGTCACCGTCCTTTAAAGGGGACGCAGCCTGACTGGCGGCAGCGGAGCGCGGGGCGGCACAGCCAATGCGCATGCGCGAGTGGCGAGCGGGTGCCCGCGTCACAATGGTTCCCACGGTTGTCAGAGAAACCGCTCCCTGAGGCCTGGCAAACAGGAGCCCTCCGTGGCAGTGCTTGGGTGGAGGGGCTCCGAGGCTCCAGCCTGACCTCTCCACGGGGTCGACAGGACGTTCTCCGGACGCCAGGAGTCGTGGCAAAGGGCTGACCAGGACGTTGAAAGCACAGGCGGGGTCCGGGGGGAGCAGCGCCGCATCCCAGCCTCAGGCCCGCCGGGACGCTGTTCGGGTGAGTCTCCCCAGGAGTCGTGCCCCCGTGATCTGGAGGACGGGTCGGCCTGCAGGCCCGTTGGCTGCTCTCTCAACCGAAGGTCGTTCTGGTCGAGAGCCGAACCCCGTAGCCTCAGTGGCTGCCTGGGGGTGTTTGTTTCCGCGCCACTGCTGTATGACTCTCTGTGTGTGTATGTGTTTGTGTGTCTCCCATTTTCGCTTCTCTGCCTGTCTCTCATGCTCTGTGAGTTTCCTGCCCTCTCTCTCTGTCGGCTGGTGTGTGTGTGTGTGTGTGTGTGTGTGTGTGGGAGTGTGTTTGGAGGAAAGTGCCCTGTGCGCACAAAAGCGGTTTCTTGCCCGTCGCCTGTCTTTGGTGAGCCTCCCTCCGCGTCTGTGCCTGGGTCATGTGTCCGCTTGTCAAGCGTTTTCGCGGCGGTTCCACTTTGGGTTTGTGAAGGCCTCGACCACGTGAGGAGATGCGTGAATCCCGGAGCAGTTGAAATCTCATCCCCATCCGGTGTGGCCTCTTTTCATTGATCAAGAGGAACACACTGCAGCCGCTGACAAAAGCCGCAGGGAGCTCATCCTCCTGCAGGAGAGCAGGAGGCCCCCATCACAGAAGAGGCTTGTATCTTTCCGGGGCTCCTCTCTGAGAAAAGAAGCCACACCGCGACGCAGGCTGAAAGAGGAAGCCAGGAATGGGAGATGGCCACAATCCCACTCAATGGAACGCTGGCCTCAAAGGACAAGCCTCCCGTTTGGCACTCCTCTCCTGAAGCCCGTGGCAGGGGCACGGTGCTGTACCCGGCCTGGGCTCTGGCCTCTGCTCTGTCCTCCCTCTGGCTGTGTATCCCCTGTTTCTCCGGGGCTCACATGCTTCCTGGTCTGGCTGGATGTCTTGCAGAAGGATCACTTCCCAGTCCATCAGGGAGACACTTCCTGGAGATCCCTGTCATGATTGTTTCTCTCTGCAAACCTGCTTGGGTTTGCCCCGATCTCCACCGGGGAGGGGAGCTTCAGGGCGCCTGCTGGGGACTCAGGACTCCGCTTCAGATCCGATAATGGACCCTCCGGGTGAGAAAGCATGGGCTGAGCACATCTCCTGAGGCAGGCAGGGTCTCGCTGCAGCCCACCACCATCCCACAGGCCTCAAGGCCTGCTGTCAACTGAAAGTTCACGGACGCATCTGAGCCCTCTGCCTCCCTCCTCCTTTGAAAGACAGGTCCTTGTCTTCTGGGACAGGTGCTGTCGCATTTCCTCTGCACACCCAGTCTCATTCCTGAGAAGGAGATTCCCCTATGCTCCTGGGTGGTCTGGCCCCCTGAAACTTTTGGACATATGCTAGATCCCAGGCGTTCTTTGATTTTCCCTGGCCTTCATGGAAAGGTCACCTGTGCCCCCCTTTCATCGTGCACATGCCTGGACACCATTGTGTCTCTCTCCATTGTCCCATGTGCCCTCAGTGACACAGGTTCACAGCATCTGTTCTCGGGTACTCCATTGCCACGCATTGGCTCCTCCTCGAACTGGCCCCTGGACCTGTTGGCACATGTTCTGCGAAGCAGGATCATCTTGAAGGATCCCCAGCCCCTTCGGAAGCACGGCAGGTCACCGCTCTTTGAAAGGAGGGAGGCAGAGGGCTCACGGGTGAGTGAACTTTCAGCTGACTCCACGCCTTGAGGCCCGTGGGACCAGTGTGGGCTGCAGCCAGGCCCTGCCTGCCTCAGTCGATGTGCTGCGCCCATCCATTCTCACTCGGAGGTGTCCAGAATCGGATCTGATGGGGGGTCATGAGATGAACCCAGCAGGCGCCCTGAAGCTGCCGCTCCCCCGGTGGAAATCGTCTCAAGGCGGTCCTGAAGACGGGACCCCTGGGGGTTTGATCCTGGGAGGCCGCCCGCAGCCGCCTCTCCAACGCCCCCTACTGAACCCCGGATGCAGCCGGTGGCAAGGCGGAAGCAGGAGAGTCCCTGGCGCCCAGCGGTCACCGTCCTTTAAAGGGGCGCAGCCTGACTGGCGGCAGCGGAGCGCGGGCGGCACAGCCAATGCGCATGCGCGAGTGGCGGCGGTGCCAGCGTCACAATGGTTCCCAAGTTTGTCAGAGACACCGCTCCATGAGGCGTGGCAAACAGGAGCCCTCCGTGGCAGTGCTTGGGTGGAGGGGCTCCGAGGCTCCAGCCTGACCTCTCCACGGGGTCGACAGGACGTTCTCCGGACGCCAGGAGTCGTGGCAAAGGGCTGACCAGGACGTTGAAAGCACAGGCGGGGTCCGGGGGGAGCAGCGCCGCATCCCAGCCTCAGGCCCGCCGGGACGCTATTCGGGTGAGTCTCCCCAGGAGTCGTGCCCCCGTGATCTCGACCACGGATCCAGCCGCAGCAACGCGGCAGCAGGAGAGTCCCTGGCGCCCAGCGGTCACCGTCCTTTAAAGGGGACGCAGCCTGACTGGCGGCAGCGGAGCGCGGGGCGGCACAGCCAATGCGCATGCGCGAGTGGCGATGGGGTGCCCGCGTCACAATGGTTCCCCCGATTGTCAGAGAAACCGCTCCCTGAGGCCTGGCAAACAGGAGCCCTCCGTGGCAGTGCTTGGGTGGAGGGGCTCCGAGGCTCCAGCCTGACCTCTCCACGGGGTCGACAGGACGTTCTCCGGACGCCAGGAGTCGTGGCAAAGGGCTGACCAGGACGTTGAAAGCACAGGCGGGGTCCGGGGGGAGCAGCGCCGCATCCCAGCCTCAGGCCCGCCCGGACGCTGTTCGGGTGAGTCTCCCCAGGAGTCGTGCCCCCGTGATCTGGAGGACGGGTCGGCCTGCAGGCCCGTTGGCTGCTCTCTCAACCGAAGGTCGTTCTGGTCGAGAGCCGAACCCCGTAGCCTCAGTGGCTGCCTGGGGGTGTTTGTTTCCGCGCCACTGCTGTATGACTCTCTGTGTGTGTGTATGTGTTTGTGTGTCTCCCATTTTCGCTTCTCTGCCTGTCTCTCATGCTCTGTGAGTTTCCTGCCCTCTCTCTCTGTCGGCTGGTGTGTGTGTGTGTGTGTGTGTGTGTGTGTGTGTGTGGGAGTGTGTTTGGAGGAAAGTGCCCTGGGGGCCCAAAGCGATTTCTTGCCCGTCGCCTGTCTTTGGTGAGCCTCCCTCCGCGTCTGTGCCTGGGTCATGTGTCCGCTTGTCAAGCGTTTTCGCGGCGGTTCCACTTTGGGTTTGTGAAGGCCTCGACCACGTGAGGAGATGCGTGAATCCCGGAGCAGTTGAAATCTCATCCCCATCCGGTGTGGCCTCTTTTCATTGATCAAGAGGAACACACTGCAGCCGCTGACAAAAGCCGCAGGGAGCTCATCCTCCTGCAGGAGAGCAGGAGGCCCCCATCACAGAAGAGGCTTGTATCTTTCCGGGGCTCCTCTCTGAGAAAAGAAGCCACACCACGACGCAGGCTGAAAGAGGAAGCCAGGAATGGGAGATGGCCACAATCCCAGTCACTGGAACGCTGGCCTCACTGGACAAGCCTCCCGTTTGGCACTCCTCTCCTGAAGCCCGTGGCAGGGGCACGGTGCTGTACCCGGCCTGGGCTCTGGCCTCTGCTCTGTCCTCCCTCTGGCTGTGTATCCCCTGTTTCTCCGGGGCTCACATGCTTCCTGGTCTGGCTGGATGTCTTGCAGAAGGATCACTTCCCAGTCCATCAGGGAGACACTTCCTGGAGATCCCTGTCATGATTGTTTCTCTCTGCAAACCTGCTTGGGTTTGCCCCGATCTCCACCGGGGGAGGGGGAGCTTCAGGGCGCCTGCTGGGGACTCAGGACTCCGCTTCAGATCCGATAATGGACCCTCCGGGTGAGAAAGCATGGGCTGAGCACATCTCCTGAGGCAGGCAGGGTCTCGCTGCAGCCCACCATCATCCCACAGGCCTCAAGGCCTGCTGTCAACTGAAAGTTCACGGACGCATCTGAGCCCTCTGCCTCCCTCCTCCTTTGAAAGACAGGTCCTTGTCTTCTGGGACAGGTGCTGTCGCATTTCCCCTGCACACCCAGTCTCATTCCTGAGAAGGAGATTCCCCTATGCTCCTGGGTGGTCTGGCCCCCTGAAACTTTGGGCCCGCTGCTAGATCCCAGGCGTTCTTTGATTTTCCCTGGCCTTCATGGAAAGGTCACCTGTGACCCCCTTTCATCGTGCACATGCCTGGACACCATTGTGTCTCTCTCCATTTTACAATGTGCCCTCAGTGACACATGTTCACAGCATCTGTTCTCGGGTACACCATTGCCATGCATTGGCTCCTCCTCGAAATGGCCCCTGGACCTGTTGGCACATGTTCTGGGAAGCAGGATCAGCTTGAAGGATCCCCAGGCCCTTCGGAAGCACGGCAGGTCACCGCTCTTTGAAAGGAGGGAGGCAGAGGGCTCACGGGTGAGTGAACTTTCAGCTGACTCCACGCCTTGAGGCCCGTGGGACCAGTGTGGGCTGCAGCCAGGCCCTGCCTGCCTCAGTCGATGTGCTGCGCCCATCCATTCTCACTCGGAGGTGTCCAGAATCGGATCTGATGGGGGGTCATGAGATGAACCCAGCAGGCGCCCTGAAGCTGCCGCTCCCCCGGTGGAAATCGTCTCAAGGCGGTCCTGAAGACGGGACCCCTGGGGGTTTGATCCTGGGAGGCCGCCCGCAGCCGCCTCTCCAACGCGGCCCCCTACTGAACCCCGGATGCAGCCGGTGGCAAGGCGGCAGCAGGAGAGTCCCTGGCGCCCAGCGGTCACCGTCCTTTAAAGGGGACGCAGCCTGACTGGCGGCAGCGGAGCTCGGGGCGGCACAGACAATGCTCATTCGCGATTGGCGAGCTGGTGCCCGCGTAACAATGGTTCCCACGGTTGTCAGAGAAACCGCTCCCTGAGGCCTGGCAAACAGGAGCCCTCCGTGGCAGTGCTTGGGTGGAGGGGCTCCGAGGCTCCAGCCTGACCTCTCCACGGGGTCGACAGGACGTTCTCCGGACGCCAGGAGTCGTGGCAAAGGGCTGACCAGGACGTTGAAAGCACAGGCGGGGTCCGGGGGGAGCAGCGCCGCATCCCAGCCTCAGGCCCGCCGGGACGCTGTTCCGGTGAGTCTCCCCAGGAGTCGTGCCCCCGTGACCTCGACCCGGATGGAGCCGTGGCAAGGCGGCAGCAGGAGAGTCCCTGGCGCCCAGCGGTCACCGTCCTTTAAAGGGGACGCAGCCTGACTGGCGGCAGCGGAGCGCGGGGCGGCACAGCCAATGCGCATGCGCGAGTGGCGAGCGGGTGCCCGCGTCACAATGGTTCCCACGGTTGTCAGAGAAACCGCTCCCTGAGGCCTGGCAAACAGGAGCCCTCCGTGGCAGTGCTTGGGTGGAGGGGCTCCGAGGCTCCAGCCTGACCTCTCCACGGGGTCGACAGGACGTTCTCCGGACGCCAGGAGTCGTGGCAAATGGGTGACCAGGAGGTTGAAAGCACAGGCGGGGTCCGGGGGGAGCCGCGCCGCATCCCAGCCTCAGGACCGCCCGGACGCTGTTCTGGTGAGTCTCCCCAGGAGTCGTGCCCCCGTGATCTGGAGGACGGGTCGGCCTGCAGGCCCGTTGGCTGCTCTCTCAACCGAAGGTCGTTCTGGTCGAGAGCCGAACCCCGTAGCCTCAGTGGCTGCCTGGGGGTGTTTGTTTCCGCGCCACTGCTGTATGACTCTCTGTGTGTGTGTATGTGTTTGTGTGTCTCCCATTTTCGCTTCTCTGCCTGTCTCTCATGCTCTGTGAGTTTCCTGCCCTCTCTCTCTGTCGGCTGGTGTGTGTGTGTGTGTGTGTGTGTGTGTGTGTGTGTGGGAGTGTGTTTGGAGGAAAGTGCCCTGTGCGCCCAAAAGCGATTTCTTGCCCGTCGCCTGTCTTTGGTGAGCCTCCCTCCGCGTCTGTGCCTGGGTCATGTGTCCGCTTGTCAAGCGTTTTCGCGGCGGTTCCACTTTGGGTTTGTGAAGGCCTCGACCACGTGAGGAGATGCGTGAATCCCGGAGCAGTTGAAATCTCATCCCCATCCGGTGTGGCCTCTTTTCATTGATCAAGAGGAACACACTGCAGCCGCTGACAAAAGCCGCAGGGAGCTCATCCTCCTGCAGGAGAGCAGGAGGCCCCCATCACAGAAGAGGCTTGTATCTTTCCGGGGCTCCTCTCTGAGAAAAGAAGCCACACCTGGCAGGCTGAAAGAGGAAGCCAGGAATGGGAGATGGCCACAATCCCAGTCACTGGAACGCTGGCCTCACTGGACAAGCCTCCCGTTTGGCACTCCTCTCCTGAAGCCCGTGGCAGGGGCACGGTGCTGTACCCGGCCTGGGCTCTGGCCTCTGCTCTGTCCTCCCTCTGGCTGTGTATCCCCTGTTTCTCCGGGGCTCACATGCTTCCTGGTCTGGCTGGATGTCTTGCAGAAGGATCACTTCCCAGTCCATCAGGGAGACACTTCCTGGAGATCCCTGTCATGATTGTTTCTCTCTGCAAACCTGCTTGGGTTTGCCCCGATCTCCACCGGGGGAGGGGGAGCTTCAGGGCGCCTGCTGGGGACTCAGGACTCCGCTTCAGATCCGATAATGGACCCTCCGGGTGAGAAAGCATGGGCTGAGCACATCTCCTGAGGCAGGCAGGGTCTCGCTGCAGCCCACCATCATCCCACAGGCCTCAAGGCCTGCTGTCAACTGAAAGTTCACGGACGCATCTGAGCCCTCTGCCTCCCTCCTCCTTTGAAAGACAGGTCCTTGTCTTCTGGGACAGGTGCTGTCGCATTTCCTCTGCACACCCAGTCTCATTCCTGAGAAGGAGATTCCCCTCTGCTCCTGGGTGGTCTGGCCCCCTGAAACTTTGGGCCCGCTGCTAGATCCCAGGCGTTCTTTGATTTTCCCTGGCCTTCATGGAAAGGTCACCTGTGCCCCCCTTTCATCGTGCACATGCCTGGACACCATTGTGTCTCTCTCCATTGTCCCATGTGCCCTCAGTGACACAGGTTCACAGCATCTGTTCTCGGGTACTCCATTGCCACGCATTGGCTCCTCCTGGAAATCGCCCCTGGACCTGTTGGCACATGTTCTGGGAAGCGGGATCAGCTTGAAGGATCCCCAGGCCCTTCGGAAGCACGGCAGGTCACCGCTCTTTGAAAGGAGGGAGGCAGAGGGCTCACGGGTGAGTGAACTTTCAGCTGACTCCACGCCTTGAGGCCCGTGGGACCA
>JABBCR010000956.1:0-32405 GCA_014849445.1 Cercopithecus mona
GAACAGAAAGTAAGTCTGTGAGATGAACTCAGAGATCAGAAAGTCATTTCTCAGAAATCTTTTTTCCCGTTTTTATCTGGGATATTTCCTTTGGCTGTATTCTCCTCCAACTGATGCAAAATATTGCTTCACAGATTCAACAAAAACTGGACTAGAAAACAGCTCCATGAAAAACAGCTGAAACTCAGTGAGTTGAATTCACACATCACAACGCAGTTTCTCAGAAAGCTTCCTTCTACTTTTTATCTGAAGATATAACTTTTGTCACCATAAGCTTCATTGGGCAAAGAAATATCCCACTGCATATTTCAAGAAAACTATGTGAGCAAACAGATCAATGAACAGAAAAGTGTAACTCTGTGAGTTGCATTCACACTTCACAGTGCAGTTTCTCACAACACTTCGTTTCATTTTTTTCTAAAGATATTTCTTTTTCACTGTAGCCGTCAATGGCCTAACAAATATCACTCAGCAGATTCCACCAGAAGAGAGTTAGCAAACATCCACATTAACAGAAAGGTGGAACTCTGTGAGATGAATGCACAGGTCACATAGAAGTTTCTCAGAACGCTTCCTTTCAGTTTTTATCTGAAGATATTTCCTTTTTCACTGTAGCCCTCAATGCGCTCCCAAATATCACTTTGCAGATTCCACGAGAAGAGTGTTAGCAAACAGCTACATGAACAGAAAGGTTGCACTCTCTGAGATGAACTCAGAGATTAGAAAGCCATTTCTCAGAAATCTTCTTTCTCGTTTTTATCTGAGGATATTTCCCTTGGCTGTATACTGCTCCAAGTAATACGAAATATCGATTCTCAGATTCAAAAAAAAAGTGGACTAGAAAACAGTTCCATGAAATAGAGCTGTAACTCAGTGAGTTGGATTCACACATAACAAAGTAGTTTCTCCGAAAGCTTCCTTTTACTTTTAGCCCGAAGATATTGCCTTTGTCTCCATAAGCTTCATTGGGCAAATAAATATCACACTGCAGATTTTAAGAAAAGTGTGATAGCAAACACATCAATGAACAGAAAAGTGTAACTCTGTGAGTAGCAATCACCCGTCACAATGCAGTTTCTCAGAAAGCTTCTTATCAGTTTTTATAGAAGATATTTCCGTTTTCACTGTAACCTCAATGTACTTCCAAATATCACATTTCAGATTCCACCAGAAGAGTGTTAGCAAACAGCTACATGAGCAGAAAAGTAGAACTCTGTGAAATGAATGCACAGATTACATAGAAGTTTCTCAGAACGCTTCCTTTCAGTATTTATCTGAAGATATTTCCTTTTTGACTGTAGCCCTCTATGCGCTTCCAAATAACACTTTGCAGATTCCACGAAAAGAGTGATAGGAAACAGCTACATGAACAGAAAGGTGGAACTCTGTAAGATGAATTCAAAGATCACAAATAGGTTTCTCAGAAATCTTCTTTCTTATTTTTATCTGAGGATATTTTCTTTTCCTCCGTAGCCCTCAATGTGCTCCCAAATATCATTTTGCAGATTCCACTAGAACAGTGTTAGCAAACAGTTACATGAACAGAAAGGTGGAACTCTGTGAGATGAATTCCCAGATGACAAAGAAGATTCTCAGAAAACTTTTTCTCACTTTTATCGGAAGATATTTCCTTTGTCACCGTAAGCTTCACTGGGCAATGAAATATCCCATTGAAGAACTGAAGAAAACTGTGTTAGCAAACTGATCTAGGAACTGAAAACTTTAACTCTGTGAGTTGCAGTCACACGTCACAATGCAGTTTCTCAGAAAGCTTCTTTTCAATTTTTATCTGAAGATATTTCCTTTTTCACTGTAGCTCTAAATGCGCCCCCAAATACCACTTTGCAGATTCCAAGAGAAGAGTGTTAGGAAACAACTACATGAAGAGAAAGGTGGAACTCTGTGAGATGAATTCACACATCACAAGCAGTTTCTCAGAAGCTTCTTTCAGTTTTATCTGAAGATATTTCCTTTTCACTGTAGCCTCAATGCTCCCAAATATCACTTTGCAGATTCCACAGAAGAGTGTTAGCAAACAGCTACATGAACAGAAAGGTAACTCTGTGAGATGAATTCACATCACAAGAAGTTTCTCAGAAACTTCTTTCAGTTTTATCTGAGATATTTCCTTTTTCACTGTAGCCTCAATGTGCTCCCAAATATCACTTTGCAGATTCCACAAGAACAGTCTTAGCAAACAGCTACATGAACAGAAAGTAACTCTGTGAGATGAATTAACAGAACACAGAGCAGTTACTCAGAAAGCTTCTTTCTAATTTTTATCTAAGGATATTTCCTTTTCACTGTAGCCTCAATGCTCCAAATATCACTTGCAGATTCAAGAAAACTGTGTTAGCAAACAGCTCCATGAAAAACAGCTGTAACACTGTGAGTTGAATTTACACATCACAAAGCATTTCTGAGAAAGCTTCTTTCTACTTTTTATCTGAAGATATTTCCTTTGTAATCATCAGCTTCATTGGGCCAAGAAATATCACACTGAAGATTTCAAGAAAACTGTGTTAGCAAACTGATCAATGAAGAGAAAAGTGTAACTCTGTGAGTTGCATTCACACGTCACAGTGCAGTTTCTCAAAACTCTTCTTTTCAGGTTTATCTGAAGATATTTCCTTTCTCACTGTGGTCCTCAATGTGCTCTGAAATATCACGTTGCAGATTCCACGAGAAGAGTGTTAACAAACAGGCACATTAACAGAAAGGTGGAACTCGGTGAGGTGAATGCACGGGTAAAACAGAAGTTTCTCAGAACTCTTCCTTTCAGTATTACCTGAAGATATTTCCTTTTTCACTGTAGCTCTCAATGCACTCCCAAATATCACTTTGCAGATTACATGAGAAGAGTGTTAGCAAACAACTACATGAACAGAAAGATGTAACTCTGTGAGATGAACTCAGAGATCAGAAAGCATTTCTCAGAAATCTTCTTCCTTGTTTCATCTGGGGATATTTCCCTTTTTGCTGTAGCCCTCAATGCGCTCCCAAATATCACTTTCAGATTCCACAGAAGAGTGTTAGCAAACAGCTCCATGAAATACAGTGTAACTCAGTGAGTTGAATTCACATCAAAGCAGTTTCTCAGAAGCTTCTTTCAGTTTTATCTGAAGATATTTCCTTTTCACCATAGCCTCATGGGCTTCCAAATATCACTGCAGATTCCACGAAAACGGTGTTACCAATCTGCCCAATGAAGAGAACAGTGTAACTCTGTGAGATAAATTCACCCATCACAGAGCTGTTTCTCAGAACAGTTCTTTTCAGTTTTTATCTGAAGATATTTCCTTTTTCACTGTAGTCCTGAATGTGCTCCCAAATATCACTGTGCAGGTTCCATGAGAAGAGTAGTAGCAAACAGCTACATGAACAGAAAGGTGGAATTCTGTGAGATGAATGCACAGATCACAATGCAGTTTCTCAGAAAGTTTCTTTTCAGTTTTTATGTGAAGATATCTCCTTCTTCACTGTATCCCTCAATGCACTCCCAAATATCACTTTGCAGATTCCACCAGAAGAGTGTTAGCAAACAGCTTCATGAACAGGAAGGTGGAACTCTGTCAGATGAATTCACAGATCAGAAAGAAATTTCTCAGAAAACTTCTTTCTCGTTTTTATCTCAGGATATTTCCTTTTTCACCATAGCCTCATGGGCTTCCAAATATCACTTTGCAGATTCCAAGAAGAGTGTTAGCAAACAGCTCATGAACAGAAAAGTGTTAGCAAACAGCTACATGAACAGAAAGTGTAACTCTGAGATGAATTCACATCACAAGAAGTTTCTCAGAAAGCTTCTTTCTCATTTTATCTGAGGATATTTCCTTTTCACTGTAGCCTCAATGCTCCAAATATCACTTTCAGATTCCACAAAACAGTGTTAGCAAACAGCTTCATGAACAGAAAGTGTAACTCTGTGAGATGAATTAACAGAACAGAGAGAAGTTTCTCAGAAAGCTTCTTTCCAGTTTTGAACGGAAGATATTTCCTTTTTCACCATAGCCTCAATGCTCCAAATATCACTTTCAGATTCCACAAAACAGTGTTAGCAAACAGCTTCATGAACAGAAAGTGTAACTCTGTGAGATGAATTCACATCACAAGAAGTTTCTCAGAAAGCTTCTTTCAGTTTTATCTGAAGATATTTCCTTTTCACCATAGCCTCAATGGGCTCCCAAATATTACCTTGCAGTTTCCAGAGAAGAGTGTTAGCAAACTGATCAATGAACAGAAAGTGTAACTCTGTGAGATGAATTCACAGATCACAAAGCAGTTTCTCAGAAACTTCTTTCAGTTTTATCTGAAGATATTTCCTTTTCACCATAGCCTCAATGCTCCAAATATCACTTGCAGATTCAAGAAAACTGTGTTAGCAAACTGATCATGAACAGAAAGTGTAACTCTGTGATGAATTCACATCAAAGCAGTTTCTCAGAAAGCTTCTTTCAGTTTTATCTGAGGATATTTCCTTTTCACCATAGCCTCAATGCTCCAAATATCACTTTGCAGATTCCACAAAACAGTGTTAGCAAACTGATCATGAACAGAAAGATGTAACTCTGTGAGATGAATTAACAGAACACAGAGCAGTTTCTCAGAAAGCTTCTTTCAGTTTTATCTGAGGATATTTCCTTTTCACCATAGCCTCAATGCTCCAAATATCACTTTGCAGATTCCAAGAAGAGTGTTAGCAAACTGATCATGAACAGAAAGTGTAACTCTGTGAGATGAATTCACATCACAAGAAGTTTCTCAGAAAGCTTCTTTCAGTTTTATCTGAGGATATTTCCTTTTCACCATAGCCTCAATGCTCCAAATATCACTTGCAGATTCCACAGAACAGTGTTAGCAAACTGATCAATGAACAGAAAGTGTAACTCTGTGAGATGAATTCACATCACAAGAAGTTTCTCAGAAAGCTTCTTTCAGTTTTATCTGAGGATATTTCCTTTTCACCATAGCCTCAATGCTCCAAATATCACTTTGCAGATTCAAGAAAACTGTTAGCAAACAGCTTCATGAACAGAAAGTGTAACTCTGTGAGTTGAATTCACACATCACAAGCAGTTTCTCAGAAAGCTTCTTTCCAGTTTTATCTGAGATATTTCCTTTTCACTGTAGCCTCAATGTGCTCCAAATATCACTTGCAGATTCCACAAAACAGTGTTAGCAAACAGCTTCATGAACAGAAAGTGTAACTCTGAGATGAATTCACACATCACAAGAAGTTTCTCAGAAAGCTTCTTTCTCTTTTTATCTGAGGATATTTCCTTTTCACCATAGCCTCAATGTGCTCCAAATATCACTTGCAGATTCCACAAAACAGTGTTAGCAAACAGCTCATGAACAGAAAGTGTAACTCTGAGATGAATTCACATCACAAAGCAGTTTCTCAGAAAGCTTCTTTCTCAGTTTTATCTGAGGATATTTCCTTTTCACCATAGCCTCAATGCTCCCAAATATCACTTGCAGATTCCACAAAACAGTGTTAGCAAACTGATCATGAACAGAAAGTGTAACTCTGTGAGTGGAATTCACACATCACAAAGCAGTTTCTCAGAAGCTTCTTTCAGTTTTATCTGAAGATATTTCCTTTTCACTGTAGCCTCAATGCTCCAAATATCACTGCAGATTCAAGAAAAGTGTTAGCAAACTGATCATGAACAGAAAGTGGAACTCTGTGAGATGAATTCACATCACAAAGCAGTTTCTCAGAAGCTTCTTTCAGTTTTATCTGAGGATATTTCCTTTTCACCATAGCCTCAATGCTCCCAAATATCACTTTGCAGATTCAAGAAAAGTGTTAGCAAACTGATCATGAACAGAAAGGTAACTCTGTGAGTGAATTCACACATCACAAGAAGTTTCTCAGAAACTTCTTTCAGTTTTATCTGAGGATATTTCCTTTTCACTGTAGCCTCAATGCTCCAAATATCACTTTGCAGATTCAAGAAAAGTGTTAGCAAACAGTTCCATGAAATACTGCTGTAACTCAGTGAGATGAATTCACACATCACAAAACCATTTCTCAGAAAGCTTCTTTCTACTTTTTCTCTGAAGATATTTCCTTTTCACCATAGCCTCAATGCTCCAAATATCCCACTGCAGATTTCAAGAAAAATGTGTTAGCAAACTCATCAATGAACAGAAAAGTTTAACTCAGTGAGTTGCATTCACACGTCTCAATGCAGTTTCTCAGAATGCTTCCTTTCAGTTTTTATCTGAAGATATTTCCTTTTTCACTCTAGCCCTCAATGCACTCCCAAATGTCACTTTGCAGATACACAAGAAGAGTGTTAGCAAACAGCTACATGAACAGAAAGTTGGAACTCTCGGAGATGAATTTACAGATCTGAAAGAAGTTTCTCAGAAATCTTCTTTCATGTTTTTAAATGACGATATTTCCTTTTCACTGTAGCCTCAATGCTCCCAAATATCACTTTCAGATTCCACAGAACAGTGTTAGCAAACTGATCATGAACAGAAAGTGTAACTCTGTGATGAATTCACACATCACAAGCAGTTTCTCAGAAGCTTCTTTCAGTTTTATCTGAAGATATTTCCTTTTCACTGTAGCCTCAATGCTCCCAAATATCACTTTGCAGATTCCACAGAAAGTGTTAGCAAACTACATGAACAGAAAGGTGGAACTCTGTGATGAATTCACATCACAAAGAAGTTTCTCAGAACTTCTTTCAGTTTTATCTGATATTTCCTTTTCACTGTAGCCTCAATGCTCCCAAATATCACTTTCAGATTCCACAAAACAGTGTTAGCAAACAGCTCATGAACAGAAAGTGGAACTCTGTGAGATGAATCCACAGGTCACATAGAAGTTTCTCAGAAAGCTTCTTTCATTTTTTGATCTGATGATATTTACTTTTCACTGTAGCCTCAATGCTCCCAAATATCACTTTGCAGATTCCACAAAACAGTGTTAGCAAACTACATGAACAGAAAGGTGTAACTCTGTGAGTTGAATTCACATCAAAGCAGTTTCTCAGAAGCTTCTTTCAGTTTTATCTGATATTTCCTTTTCACCATAGCCTCAATGCTCCCAAATATCACTTGCAGATTCCACAAGAGTGTTAGCAAACTGATCATGAACAGAAAGTGTAACTCTGTGAGTTGAATTCACATCACAAAGTTTCTCAGAAGCTTCTTTCAGTTTTATCTGAAGATATTTCCTTTTCACCATAGCCTCAATGCTCCCAAATATCACTTTGCAAATTCCACAAGAACAGTGTTAGCAAACAGCTCCATGAAATACAGTGTAACTCAGTGAGATGAATTCACACATCACAAAGCAGTTTCTCAGAAAGCTTCTTTGTAGGTTTTATCTGAGGATAATTCCTTTTCACTGTAGCCTCAATGCTCCAAATATCACTTTCAGATTCCACAAAACAGTGTTAGCAAACAGCTCATGAACAGAAAGTGGAACTCTGTGAGATGAATTCACATCAAAGCAGTTTCTCAGAAAGCTTCTTTCAGTTTTTCTGAGGATATTTCCTTTTCACTGTAGCCTCAATGCTCCAAATATCACTTGCAGATTCCACAAAACAGTGTTAGCAAACAGCTCATGAACAGAAAGTGTAACTCTGTGAGTTGAATTCACACATCAAAGCAGTTTCTCAGAAGCTTCTTTCAGTTTTATCTGAGGATATTTCCTTTTCACCATAGCCTCAATGCGCTCCCAAATATCACTTGCAGATTCCACAAAACAGTGTTAGCAAACTGATCATGAACAGAAAGTGTAACTCTGTGAGATGAATTCACACATCAAAGCAGTTTCTCAGAAAGCTTCTTTCAGTTTTATCTGAGATATTTCCTTTTCACCATAGCCTCAATGCTCCCAAATATCACTTTCAGATTCCACAAAACAGTGTTAGCAAACTGATCATGAACAGAAAGTGTAACTCTGTGAGATGAATTCACATCACAAAGCAGTTTCTCAGAAACTTCTTTCTCGTTTTATCTGAGGATATTTCCTTTTCACTGTAGCCTCAATGCTCCAAATATCACTTGCAGATTCCACAGAACAGTGTTAGCAAACTGATCAATGAACAGAAAGTGTAACTCTGTGAGATGAATTCAGAGTTTCCAAAGAAGTTTCTCAGAAAGCTTCTTTCCCGTTTTTATCTGATTATATTTCCTTTTCCACCATAGCCCTCAATGCACTCCCAAATATGTCTTTGCAGATTCCACAAGAACAATGTTAGCAAATGGACTCATGAACAGATAGGTGGAACTCTGTGAGAAGAATTCACAGATCACAAAGGAGTTTCTCAGAAAGCTTCTTTCTTGTTTTTATCTGAGGATATTTCCTTTTCAGCTGTAGACCTCAATACGCTCCCAAATATCCCTTTGCAAATTCCATGAAGACAGTGTTAGCAAGCTGCTCCATGAAAAGAAATTGTAACTCTGTGAGATGAATTAACAGAACACAGAGCAGTTTCTCAGAAAGCTTCTTTCTAATTTTAATCTGAGGATATTTCCTTTTCACTGTAGCCTCAATGCTCCAAATATCACTTGCAGATTCCACAAAACAGTGTTAGCAAACAGCTCCATGAAATACAGTGTAACTCAGTGAGTTGAATTCACATCACAAAGCAGTTTCTCAGAAAGCTTCTTTCTACTTTTATCTGAGGATATTTCCTTTTCACTGTAGCCTCAATGCTCCAAATATCACTTGCAGATTCCACAAAACAGTGTTAGCAAACTGATCAATGAACAGAAAGTGTAACTCTGTGAGTTGAATTCACATCACAGAAGTTTCTCAGAAGCTTCTTTCAGTTTTATCTGAGGATATTTCCTTTTCACCATAGCCTCAATGCTCCCAAATATCACTTTGCAGATTCCAGAAGAGTGTTAGCAAACAGCTCATAAACAGAAAGATGTAACTCTGTGAGATGAATTAACAGAACACAGAGCAGTTTCTCAGAAAGCTTCTTGCCAGTTTTGAACGGAAGATATTTCCTTTTCACTGTAGCCTCAATGCTCCAAATATCACTTTGCAGATTCCACAAAACAGTGTTAGCAAACAGCTCCATGAAATACAGTGTAACTCAGTGAGTTGAATTCACATCACAGAAGTTTCTCAGAAAGCTTCTTTCTTTTTATCTGAGATATTTCCTTTTCACTGTAGCCTCAATGCTCCAAATATCACTTGCAGATTCCATGAAATGAGTGTTAGCAAACTGATCAATGAACAGAAAGTGTAACTCTGTGAGTGAATTCACATCACAAAGAAGTTTCTCAGAAAGCTTCTTTCTCAGTTTTATCTGAGGATATTTCCTTTTCACCATAGCCTCAATGCTCCAAATATCACTTTGCAGATTCCACAAAACAGTGTTAGCAAACAGCTCAATGTAAAGAATGGTGTAAATCTGTGAGATGAATTCACACATCACAAAGCAGTTTCTCAGAAAGTTCTTTTTGGTTTTTATCTGAGGGTATATCTTTGTCAGCATAGCCTTCAATGCTCCAAATATCACTTGCAGATTCCACAAAACAGTGTTAGCAAACTGATCAATGAACAGAAAGTGTAACTCTGTGAGTTGAATTCACATCACAAAGTTTCTCAGAACTTCTTTCAGTTTTATCTGAGGATATTTCCTTTTCACCATAGCCTCAATGCTCCAAATATCACGTTACAGATTACACGAAAACAGTGTTAGCAAACAGCTTCATGAACAGAAAGTGGGAACTCTGTGAGATGAATTCACACATCACAAAGTTTCTCAGAAAGCTTCTTTCAGTTTTATCTGAGATATTTCCTTTTCACCATAGCCTCAATGCTCCCAAATATCACTTTGCAGATTCCACAAAACAGTGTTAGCAAACAGCTCCATGAAATACAGTGTAACTCTGGGAGATGAATTCACAGACCACAAAGATGTTTCTCAGAAAGCTTCTTTCTCCTTTTGATCGGAGGATATTTCCTTTGCCCTAGAGACATCCAAGGGATCCCAAATATCACTTCTCAGATTCCACATAAATAAGGCTAGCAAACAGCTCCACGAAATACAGCTGTAATTCAGTGAGTGGAAGTCACACATCACAAAGCAGTTTCTCAGAAAGCTTCTTTCAGTTTTATCTGAGGATATTTCCTTTTCACCATAGCCTCAATGCTCCAAATATCACTTTCAGATTCCACAAAACAGTGTTAGCAAACTGATCATGAACAGAAAGTGTTAGCAAACTGATCATGAACAGAAAGTGGAACTCTGTGATTTGAATTCACAAACCACAAAGCAGTTTCTCAGAAAGCTTCTTTCTTTTTATCTGAGGATATTTCCTTTTCACCATAGCCTCAATGCTCCAAATATCACTTTCAGATTCCACAGAAAGTGTTAGCAAACAGCTCCACGAAATACAGCTGTAATTCTGTGAGTGGAAGTCACACATCACAAAGCAGTTTCTCAGAACTTCTTTCAGTTTTATCTGAGGATATTTCTTTTCACCATAGCCTCATGGGCTTCCAAATATCACTTTCAGATTCGACAAAAACAGTGTTAGCAAACAGCTCCATGAAGACTAAGGTGTAACCCTCTAAGATGAATTCACACATCACAATGAAGTTTCTCACAAAGCTTCTTTCTGGTTTTTATCTGTGGATATTTCTTTTCACCATAGCCTCATGGGCTTCCAAATATCACTTTGCAAATTCCACAAAAACAGTGTTAGCAAACAGCTACATGAAAAGAAATGTGTTACTCTGTGATGAATTCACATCACAAAGCAGTTTCTCAGAAAGCTTCTTTCCAGTTTTATCTGAGATATTTCCTTTTCACCATAGCCTCAATGCTCCAAATATCACTTTCAGATTCCACAGAAAGTGTTAGCAAACAGCTCATGAACAGAAAGGTGTAACTCTGTGAGATGAATTCACATCACAGAAGTTTCTCAGAAGCTTCTTTCAGTTTTATCTGAGGATATTTCTTTTCACCATAGCCTCAATGCTCCAAATATCACTTTCAGATTCCACAGAAATAAGTCTAGCAAACAGTTCCATGAAATACAGCTGTAACTCAGTGTGTGGAAGTCTCACATCACAAAGCAGTTTTTCAGAAACCTTCTGTCCTCTTTTTATCTGAGGATATTTTCATTTTCAGCATTGCCCTCTATGGGCTTCCAAATATCACTTTGCAGATTCCACAATAACAGTGTTAGCAAACGGATTCAAGAATAGATTGGTGGAATTCGGTGAGATGAATTCACAGATCACAAAGGAGTTTCTCAGAAAGCTTCTTTCTTGTTTTTATCTGAGGATATTTCCTTTTTCACTGTATCCCTCAATGCGCTCCGAAATATCACTTTGCAGATTCCAAAGAAGAGTGTTAGCAAACAGCTACATGTACAGAAAGGTGTAACTCTGTGAGATGAATTAACAGAACACAGAGCAGTTTCTCAGAAAGCTTCTTTCCAGTTTTGAACGGAAGATATTTCCTTTTTCACCATAGGCCTCTATGGGCTTCCAAATATCCCTTTGCCAATTCCACAAGAACAGCCTTAGCGAAAGGCTTCTTGAAGGGAAAGGTGTAACTCTGTGAGATGAATTAACAGAACACAGAGCAGTTTCTCAGAAAACTTCTTTCCAGTTTTGAACGGAAGATATTTCCTTTTTCACCATAGCCCTCTATGGGCTTCCAAATATCACTTTGCAGATTCCACAAAAACAATGTTAGCAAACATCTACATGAACAGAAATGTGGAACTCTGTGAGATGAATTCACTGATCACAAAGCAGTTTCTCAGAAACTTCTTTCAGTTTTATCTGAGGATATTTCTTTTCACCATAGCCTCAATGCTCCAAATATCACTTCTCAGATTCCACAAAAACAGGTCTAACACACAGCTCCATGAAATACAGCCGTAACTCAGTTAGTTGAATTCACACATCACAGAGCAGTTTCTCAGAAAGCTACTTTCCAGTTTTATCTGAGATATTTCCTTTTTCACTGTAGCCTCAATGCTCCAAATATCACTTTGCAGATTCCAGAAGAGTGTTAGCAAACAGCTCATGAACAGAAAGTGTAACTCTGAGATGAATTCACATATCACACAGTTTCTCAGAAAGCTTCTTTCTTTTTATCTGAGATATTTCCTTTTCACTGTAGCCTCAATGCTCCAAATATCACTTGCAGATTCCAGAAGAGTGTTAGCAAACTGATCATGAACAGAAAGTGTAACTCAGTGAGTGAATTCACATCAAAGCAGTTTCTCAGAACTTCTTTCAGTTTTATCTGAGGATATTTCCTTTTCACCATAGCCTCAATGCTCCAAATATCACTTTCAGATTCCACAGAAGAGTGTTAGCAAACAGCTCCATGAAATACAGCTGTAACTCAGTGAGTGAATTCACACATCACAAGCAGTTTCTCAGAAAGCTTCTTTCCAGTTTTATCTGAGGATATTTCCTTTTCACCATAGCCTCAATGCGCTCCCAAATATCACTTGCAGATTCCACAAAAACAGTGTTAGCAAACAGCTACATGAACAGAAAGTAACTCTGTGAGATGAATTCACACATCAAAGCAGTTTCTCAGAAAGCTTCTTTCAGTTTTATCTGAGATATTTCCTTTTCACCATAGCCTCATGGGCTTCCAAATATCACTTTCAGATTCCACAAAAACAGTGTTAGCAAACAGCTTCATGAACAGAAAGTGTAACTCTGTGAGATGAATTCACATCAAAGCAGTTTCTCAGAAATCTTCTTTCAGTTTTATCTGAGATATTTCCTTTTCACTGTAGCCTCAATGCTCCCAAATACCACTTCTCAGATTCCACAAAAACAGTGTTAGCAAACAGCTCATGAACAGAAAGTGTAACTCTGAGATGAATTCACATCACAAGAAGTTTCTCAGAAAGCTTCTTTCAGTTTTATCTGAGGATATTTCCTTTTCACCATAGCCTCAATGCTCCAAATATCACTTGCAGATTCCAAGAAGAGTGTTAGCAAACTGATCAATGAACAGAAAGTGTAACTCTGTGAGATGAATTCACATCACAAGCAGTTTCTCAGAAGCTTCTTTCAGTTTTATCTGAAGATATTTCCTTTTCACCATAGCCTCAATGCGCTCCCAAATATCACTTGCAGATTCCAAGAAGAGTGTTAGCAAACAGCTACATGAACAGAAAGTAACTCTGTGAGATGAATTCACAGATCGCAAAGCAGTTTCTCAGAAGCTTCTTTCAGTTTTATCTGAAGATATTTCCTTTTCACTGTAGCCTCAATGCTCCCAAATATCACTTTGCAGACTCCATGACAACAGTGTTAGCCAACTGCTTCATGAACACTAAGGTGTAACTCTGTGAGATGAAGTCACACGTCACAAAGCAGTTTCTCAGAATGATTCTTTCTGATTTTTATCTGAGGATATTTCCTTTTCACTGTAGCCTCAATGCTCCAAATATCACTTTCAGATTCCACAGAAGAGTGTTAGCAAACTGATCAATGAACAGAAAAGTGTAACTCAGTGAATTGAATTCACACATCACAAAGCAGTTTCTCAGAAAGTTTCTTTCTACTTTTTATCTAAGGATATTTCCTTTTTCACCCTAATCTTCATTGTGCTAAGAAATTTTTCATTGCAGATTTCAAAAAAACAGTGTTAGCAAACTGATCAATGAAAAGAAAAGTGTAATTCTGTGAGTTGTATTCACACGTCAAAATGCAATTTCTCAGAAGCTTCTTTCAGTTTTATCTGAAGATATTTCCTTTTCACTGTAGCCTCAATGCTCCCAAATATCACTTGCAGATTCCACAGAAAGTGTTAGCAAACAGCTCATGAACAGAAAGGTGGAATTCTGTGAGATGAATTCACAGATCACAAAGAAGTTTCTCAGAAGCTTCTTTCAGTTTTATCTGAAGATATTTCCTTTTCACTGTAGCCTCAATGCTCCCAAATATCACTTGCAAATTCCACAAAAGCAGTATCAGCAAATTGCTACATGAAAAGAAATGTGTTACTCTGTGAGATGAACTCACATCACAGAAGTTTCTCAGAAACTTCTTTCAGTTTTATCTGAGATATTTCCTTTTCACCATAGCCTCAATGCTCCCAAATATCACTTTGCAGATTCCAAGAAAAGTGTTAGCAAACAGCTCATGAACAGAAAGTAACTCTGTGAGATGAATTCACAGATCACAAGCAGTTTCTCAGAAGCTTCTTTCAGTTTTATCTGAGGATATTTCCTTTTCACTGTAGCCTCAATGCTCCCAAATATCCCATTGCAGATTCCAAGAAAACAGTGTTTGCAAACTCCACAGTGAAAAGAACAGTGTAACTCTGTGAGATGAATTCACACATCACAAAGCAGTTTCTCAGAATTCTTTGTTTTGGTTTTCATCTGAGGATATTTCCTTTTCACCATAGCCTCAATGCTCCAAATATCACTTTGCAGATTCCACAAAACAGTGTTAGCAAACTGATCAATGAACAGAAAGTGTAACTCTGTGAGTGAATTCACACATCAAAGCAGTTTCTCAGAAACTTCTTTCTAGATTTATCTGAGGATATTTCCTTTTTCACTGTAGCCTCAATGCTCCAAATATCACTTTGCAGATTCAAGAAAACAGTGTTAGCAAACAGATCAATGAAAAGGAGAGTGTAACTCTGTGAGTGAATTCACATCACAAAGAAGTTTCTCAGAACTTCTTTCAGTTTTATCTGAGGATATTTCCTTTTCACCATAGCCTCAATGCTCCAAATATCACTTGCAGATTCCAAGAAGAGTGTTAGCAAACTACATGAACAGAAAGGTGTAACTCTGTGAGATGAATTCACATCACAAGAAGTTTCTCAGAAACTTCTTTCAGTTTTTATCTGAGATATTTCCTTTTTCACTGAAGCCGTCAATGCGTTCCCCAATATCACTTAGCAGATTCAAGAAAACAGTGTTAGCAAACAGCTTCATGAACAGAAAGGTGTAACTCTGTGAGTTGAATTCACATCACAAAGCAGTTTCTCAGAAGCTTCTTTCTAGTTTTATCTGAGGATATTTCCTTTTCACCATAGCCTCAATGCTCCAAATATCACTGCAGATTCCACAAAACAGTGTTAGCAAACTGATCAATGAACAGAAAGTGTAACTCTGAGATGAATTCACATCACAAGCAGTTTCTCAGAAACTTCTTTCAGTTTTATCTGATATTTCCTTTTTCACTGTAGCCTCAATGTGCTCCAAATATCACTTTGCAGATTCCAAGAAGAGTGTTAGCAAACAGCTACATGAACAGAAAGGTAACTCTGTGAGTGAATTCACACATCACAAAGCAGTTTCTCAGAAAGCTTCTTTCAGTTTTATCTGAAGATATTTCCTTTTCACTGTAGCCTCAATGCTCCCAAATATCACTTTGCAGATTCCAAGAAGAGTGTTAGCAAACAGCTCATGAACAGAAAGTAACTCTGTGAGATGAATTCACAGATCACAAAGTTTCTCAGAAATCTTCTTTCTCGTTTTATCTGAGATATTTCCTTTTCACCATAGCCTCAATGCTCCAAATATCACTTTCAGATTCCACAAAACAGTGTTAGCAAACAGCTCCATGAAATACAGTGTAACTCAGTGAGTGAATTCACACATCACAAAGCAGTTTCTCAGAAAGCTTCTTTCTACTTTTTATCTGAAGATATTTCCTTTTCACCATAGCCTCAATGCTCCAAATATCACTGCAGATTCAAGAAAAGTGTTAGCAAACTGATCAATGAACAGAAAGTGTAACTCTGTGATGAATTCACATCAAAGCAGTTTCTCAGAAGCTTCTTTCAGTTTTATCTGAGGATATTTCCTTTTCACCATAGCCTCAATGCTCCCAAATATCACTTGCAGATTCCACAGAAGAGTGTTAGCAAACAGCTACATGAACAGAAAGGTAACTCTGTGAGATGAATTAACAGAACACAGAGCAGTTTCTCAGAAAGCTTCTTTCAGTTTTATCTGAGGATATTTCCTTTTCACTGTAGCCTCAATGCTCCCAAATATCACTTTGCAGATTCCACAGAAGAGTGTTAGCAAACAGCTACATGAACAGAAAGGTAACTCTGTGAGATGAATTAACAGAACACAGAGCAGTTTCTCAGAAAGCTTCTTTCAGTTTTATCTGAGGATATTTCCTTTTCACTGTAGCCTCAATGCTCCAAATATCACTTTCAGATTCCACAGAACAGTGTTAGCAAACAGCTACATGAACAGAAAGGTAACTCTGTGAGATGAATTCACACATCACAAAGTTTCTCAGAAATCTTCTTTCTCGTTTTATCTGAGGATATTTCCTTTTCACTGTAGCCTCAATGCTCCAAATATCACTTTCAGATTCCACAAAACAGTGTTAGCAAACACCTCCATGAAATACAAGTGTAATTCAGTGAGTTGAATTCACACATCACAAAGCAGTTTCTCAGAAAGCTTCTTTCTGGTTTTTATCTGAGGATGTTTCCTTTTCACTGTAGCCTCAATGCTCCAAATATCACTTCAGATTCCACAGAAAGTGTTAGCAAACTGATCATGAACAGAAAGTGTAACTCTGTGAGTTGAATTCACATCACAAGCAGTTTCTCAGAAGCTTCTTTCAGTTTTATCTGAGGATATTTCCTTTTCACTGTAGCCTCAATGTGCTCCAAATATCACTTGCAGATTCCACAAGAAGAGTGTTAGCAAACAGCTACATGAACAGAAAGTAACTCTGTGAGATGAATTCACATCACAAGAAGTTTCTCAGAAAGCTTCTTTCAGTTTTATCTGAGATATTTCCTTTTCACTGTAGCCTCAATGCTCCCAAATATCACTTTGCAGATTCCACAGAAGAGTGTTAGCAAACAGCTCATGAACAGAAAGTGTAACTCTGTGATGAATTCACATCACAAGAAGTTTCTCAGAAGCTTCTTTCAGTTTTATCTGAGGATATTTCCTTTTCACTGTAGCCTCAATGCTCCCAAATATCACTTTGCAGATTCCACAGAACAGTGTTAGCAAACAGCTCATGAACAGAAAGTGTAACTCTGTGAGATGAATTCACAGATCAGAAATCAGTTTCTCAAAAACTTCCTTCTGGTTTTCATCTGAGAATATTTCCTTTTCACTGTAGCCTCAATGCTCCAAATATCACTTTGCAGATTCAAGAAAACTGTGTTAGCAAACAGCTTCATGAACAGAAAGTGTAACTCTGAGTTGAATTCACATCACAAAGTTTCTCAGAAACTTCTTTCAGTTTTATCTGAGATATTTCCTTTTTCACTGTAGCCTCAATGCTCCAAATATCACTCAGATTCCACAGAACAGTGTTAGCAAACTGATCATGAACAGAAAGTGTAACTCTGTGAGAATTCACATCACAAAGTTTCTCAGAAAGCTTCTTTCAGTTTTATCTGAGATATTTCCTTTTCACTGTAGCCTCAATGCTCCAAATATCACTTTCAGATTCCACAGAAAGTGTTAGCAAACTGATCATGAACAGAAAGGTAACTCTGTGAGATGAATTCACATCACAAAGTTTCTCAGAAAGCTTCTTTCAGTTTTATCTGAGATATTTCCTTTTCACCATAGCCTCAATGCTCCCAAATATCACTTTGCAGATTCCACGAGAATAGTGTTAGCAAACAGTTAATGATTAGAAAGGTGTAACTCTGTGAGATGAATTCACATCACAAAGTTTCTCAGAAAGCTTCTTTCTTTTTATCTGAGGATATTTCCTTTTCACCATAGCCTCAATGCGCTCCCAAATATCACTTTGCAGATTCCACAAAACAGTGTTAGCAAACTGATCAATGAACAGAAAGTGTAACTCTGTGAGTTGAATTCACACATCAAAGCAGTTTCTCAGAAAGCTTCTTTCTTTTTATCTGAGATATTTCCTTTTCACCATAGCCTCAATGCTCCAAATATCACTTGCAGATTCAAGAAAACTGTGTTAGCAAACTGATCATGAACAGAAAGTGTAACTCTGTGAGATGAATTCACACATCACAAGCAGTTTCTCAGAAGCTTCTTTCAGTTTTCATCTGAAGATATTTCCTTTTTCACTGTAGCTCTCAATATGCTACCAAATATCACCTTCCAGATTCCATGAGAAGAGTGTTAGCAAACAGCTTCATGAACAGAAAGTGGGAACTCTGTGAGATAAATTCACATATCATAAAGAAGTTTCTCAGAATGCTTCTTTCAGTTTTATCTGAGGATATTTCCTTTTCACCATAGCCTCAATGCGCTCCCAAATATCACTTTCAGATTCCACAAAACAGTGTTAGCAAACAGCTCCATGAAATACAGTGTAACTCTGTGATGAATTCACACATCACAAAGCAGTTTCTCAGAAGCTTCTTTCAGTTTTTCTGAGGATATTTCCTTTTCACCATAGCCTCAATGCTCCAAATATCACTTTGCAGATTCCAAGAAAGTGTTAGCAAACTGATCAATGAACAGAAAGTGTAACTCAGTGAGTTGAATTCACACATCACAAAGCAGTTTCTCAGAAAGCTTCTTTCTACTTTTTCTCTGAAGATATTTCCTTTTCACCATAGCCTCAATGCTCCCAAATATCACTTTCAGATTCCACAAAAGTGTTAGCAAACAGCTTCATGAACAGAAAGTGTAACTCTGAGATGAATTCACACGTCACAAAGCAGTTTCTCAAAACGTTTATTTCCAGTTTTTTATCTGAAGATATTTCTTTTTTCATGGTAGCCCTCAATGCGCTCCTAAATATCACTTTGCGGATTCCAAGAAATCAGTGTTAGCAAACTGCTTCATGAAGTCTAAGTTGTAACTCTGTGAGATGAATTCACAGATCGAAAGAAGTTTGTCAGAAAGCTTCTTTCATTTTTTAAATTAAGGATATTTCCTTTTCACTGTAGCCTCAATGCTCCAAATATCACTTGCAGATTCCAAGAAGAGTGTTAGCAAACTGATCATGAACAGAAAGTGTAACTCTGAGTTGAATTCACACATCACAAAGCAGTTTCTCAGAAAGCTTCTTTCAGTTTTATCTGATATTTCCTTTTCACCATAGCCTCAATGCTCCAAATATCACTTGCAGATTCAAGAAAACTGAGTTAGGAAATTGATCAATGAACAAAAAACTGTAACTCTGTGAGTTGTATTCACACATCACAAAGCAGTTTCTCAGAAACTTCTTTCTCAGTTTTATCTGAAGATATTTCCTTTTCACTGTAGCCTCAATGCTCCCAAATATCACTTTCAGATTCCACAGAAGAGTGTTAGCAAACAGCTTCATGAACAGAAAGGTAACTCTGTGATGAATTCACAGATCACAAGAAGTTTCTCAGAAAGCTTCTTTCTCGTTTTATCTGAGATATTTCCTTTTCACCATAGCCTCAATGCTCCAAATATCACTTTCAGATTCCACAAAAACAGTTTTAGCAAACAGCTCCATGAAATACAGCTGTAACTCAGTGAGTTGAATTCACACATCTCAAAGCAGTTTCTCAGAAAGCTTCTTTCTACTTTTTTTCTGAAGATATTTCCTTTTCACCATAGCCTCAATGCTCCCAAATATCACTGCAGATTCAAGAAAAGTGTTAGCAAACTGATCAATGAACAGAAAGTGTAACTCTGTGAGTTGCATTCACATCACAAAGTTTCTCAGAAGCTTCTTTCAGTTTTATCTGAAGATATTTCCTTTTCACTGTAGCCTCAATGCTCCCAAATATCACTTTGCAGTTTCCGACAGAACAGTGTTAGCAAACGGCTTCATGAACAGAAACGTGGAACTCTGTAAGATGAATTCACAGTTCTCAAAGAAGTTTCTCAGAATCTTCTTTCTCATTTTTATCTGATTTTGTTTCCTTTTGCACCATAGCCCTCAGTGCGCTTCCAAATATCACTTTGCAGATTCCACAAAACAGTGTTAGCAAACGGCTCCACGAAATACATGTGTAACTCAGTGAGTTGAATTCACACGTCACAAAGCAGTTTCTCTGAAAGCTTCTTTCAGTTTTATCTGAAGATATTTCCTTTTCACTGTAGCTCAATGCTCCCAAATATCACTGCAGATTCAAGAAAAGTGTTAGCAAACTGATCAATGAACAGAAAGTGTAACTCTGTGATGAATTCACATCACAAGCAGTTTCTCAGAAAGCTTCTTTCAGTTTTTCTGAGGATATTTCCTTTTCACTGTAGCCTCAATGCTCCAAATATCACTTGCAGATTCCACAAAACAGTGTTAGCAAACAGCTCATGAACAGAAAGGTAACTCTGTGAGATGAATTCACATCACAGAAGTTTCTCAGAAAGCTTCTTTCTTTTTATCTGAGGATATTTCCTTTTCACTGTAGCCTCAATGCTCCAAATATCACTTTGCAGATTCCACAGAAAGTGTTAGCAAACAGCTCATGAACAGAAAGTGTAACTCTGTGAGATGAATTCACAGATCACAAAAGTTTCTCAGAAACTTCTTTCAGTTTTATCTGAGATATTTCCTTTTCACCATAGCCTCAATGCTCCAAATATCACTTTCAGATTCCACAAAACAGTGTTAGCAAACAGCTCCATGAAATACAGCTGTAACTCAGTGAGATGAATTCACACATCACAAGCAGTTTCTCAGAAAGCTTCTTTCAGTTTTATCTGAGGATATTTCCTTTTCACCATAGCCTCAATGCTCCAAATATCACTTGCAGATTCCAGAAGAGTGTTAGCAAACTGATCATGAACAGAAAGGTAACTCTGAGATGAATTCACACATCAAAGCAGTTTCTCAGAAGCTTCTTTCAGTTTTTCTGAGGATATTTCCTTTTCACCATAGCCTCAATGCTCCCAAATATCACTTTGCAAATTCCACAAGAACAGTGTTAGCAAACAGCTACATGAACAGAAAGGTAACTCTGTGATGAATTCACAGATCACAAGAAGTTTCTCAGAAAGCTTCTTTCAGTTTTTCTGAGGATATTTCCTTTTCACCATAGCCTCAATGCTCCAAATATCACTTTGCAGATTCCACAGAACAGTGTTAGCAAACTGATCATGAACAGAAAATGTAACTCTGTGATGAATTCACGTATCACAAAGAAATTTCTCAGAAAGCTTCTTTCTATGTTTTATCTGAGGATATTTCCTTTTCACCATAGCCTCAATGCTCCAAATATCACTTTCAGATTCCACAAAACAGTGTTAGCAAACAGCTCATGAACAGAAAGTAACTCTGTGAGATGAATTCACATCACAAAGCAGTTTCTCAGAAAGCTTCTTTCAGTTTTATCTGAGGATATTTCCTTTTCACCATAGCCTCAATGCTCCAAATATCACTTTCAGATTCCACAGAACAGTGTTAGCAAACTGATCAATGAACAGAAAGTGTAACTCTGTGAGTGAATTCACATCACAAGCAGTTTCTCAGAAAGCTTCTTTCAGTTTTATCTGAGGATATTTCCTTTTCACCATAGCCTCAATGCTCCAAATATCACTTTCAGATTCCACAGAAAGTGTTAGCAAACAGCTCATGAAGAAAGTGTAACTCTGTGAGATGAATTCACAGATCACAAGAAGTTTCTCAGAAAGCTTCTTTCAGTTTTATCTGAGGATATTTCCTTTTCACTGTAGCCTCAATGCTCCAAATATCACTTTGTAGATTCTACGAGAAGAGTATTAGCAAAGAGCAACAAGAAGAGAAAGGTGGAAATCTGTGAGGTGAATTCACTGGCCACATAGAAGTTTATCAGAATGCTTTCTTTCAGTATTTATCTGAAGATGTTTCCTTAGTCATTGTAGCCGTGAATGTGCTCCCAAATATCACTTAACAGATTCCCTGAGAAGAGTGGTAGCAAATAGCCACATGAACAGAAATGTGGAACTCTGTGAGATGAATACACGGGTAACACAGAATTTCTCAGAACGCTTCGTTTCAGTTTTTATCTGAAGATATTTCCTTTTCACCATAGCCTCAATGCTCCAAATATCACTTCAGATTCCACAAAACAGTGTTAGCAAAGAGCTCCATGAAATACAGCTATAATTCAGTGAGTCGAATTCACACATCACAAAGCAGTTTCTCAGAAGCCTCTTTCTTTTTTTTATGAAGATATTTCCTTTGTCACCATAGCCTCAATGCTCCCAAATATCACTTTCAGATTCCACAGAAGAGTGTTAGCAAACAGCTCATGAACAGAAAGGTAACTCTGTGAGATGAATTAACAGAACACAGAGCGGTTTCTCAGAATACTTCCTTTCAGTTTTTATCTGAAGATATTTTCTTTTTCACTGTTTCCCTCCATGCGCTCCCAAATATCACTTTACAGATTCCACAAGAACAGTGTTAGCAAACAGCTACATCGACAGAAAGGTGGAGCTCTTTGGGATGAACTCAGAGATCACAAGCAAGTTTCTCAGAACTTCTTTCAGTTTTATCTGAGATATTTCCTTTTCACTGTAGCCTCAATGCTCCCAAATATCACTTGCAGATTCCACAGAAGAGTGTTAGCAAACTGATCATGAACAGAAAGCTAGAACTCTGTGAGATGAATTCAGAGATCAGAAAGTCATTTCTCAGAAACTTCTTTCTCGTTTTATCTGAGGATATTTCCTTTTCACTGTAGCCTCAATGCTCCAAATATCATTCTCAGATTCCACAAAAACAGGATGAGCAAACAGCTCCATGAAATACAGCTTTAACTCAGTGAGTTGAATTCACACGTCACAAAGCAGTTTCTCAGAAAGTTTCTTTCCATTTTTTTCTTGAGGATATTTCCTTTTCACCATAGCCTCAATGCTCCAAATATCACTTGCAGATTCCACAGAAGAGTGTTAGCAAACTGATCAATGAACAGAAAGTGTAACTCTGTGATGAATTCACATCACAAAGCAGTTTCTCAGAAAGCTTCTTTCAGTTTTATCTGAGGATATTTCCTTTTCACTGTAGCCTCAATGCTCCAAATATCACTTTGCAGATTCCAGAAGAGTGTTAGCAAACTGATCATGAACAGAAAGTGGAACTCTGTGAGATGAATTCACATCACAAGAAGTTTCTCAGAAAGCTTCTTTCAGTTTTATCTGAGGATATTTCCTTTTCACTGTAGCCTCAATGCTCCCAAATATCACTTTGCAGATTCCACAAGAACAGTGTTAGCAAACAGCTCATGAACAGAAAGGTAACTCTGTGAGATGAATTCACACATCAAAGCAGTTTCTCAGAAAGCTTCTTTCTAGTTTTTATCTGAGGATATTTCCTTTTCACTGTAGCCTCAATGCTCCAAATATCACTTTGCAGATTCCACAAGAACAGTGTTAGCAAACAGCTCATGAAGAAAGGTAACTCTGTGAGTGAATTCACATCACAAGAAGTTTCTCAGAAAGCTTCTTCAGTTTTATCTGAGATATTTCCTTTTCACCATAGCCTCAATGCTCCAAATATCACTTGCAGATTCAAGAAAAGTGTTAGCAAACAGCTCCATGAAATACAGTGTAACTCAGTGATGAATTCACACATCACAAGCAGTTTCTCAGAAAGCTTCTTTCAGTTTTATCTGAATATTTCCTTTTCACTGTAGCCTCAATGCGCTCCCAAATATCACTTTCAGATTCCACAAAAACAGTTTCTCAGAAAGCTTCTTTCAGTTTTATATGAGGATATTTCCTTTTTCACTGTAGCCTCAATGCTCCCAAATATCACTTGCAGATTCCAAGAACAGTGTTAGCAAACAGCTCATGAACAGAAAGTGTAACTCTGTGAGTTGCATTCACAGGTCACAATGCAGTTTCTCAGAACGCTTCTTTTCAGTTTTTATCTGAAGATATTTCCTTTTTCACTGTAGACGTGAATGGGCTCTCAATTATCACTTAGTAGATTCCACAAGAAGAGTGTTAGCAAACAGCTACATGAACAGAAAGTTGGAACTCCGTGAGGTGAATTCACAGGTTACATAGAAGTTTCTCAGAACGCTTCCTCTCAGTATTTATCTGAAGATATTTCTTCTTTAACTGTAGCCCTCAATGCAATCCGAAATATCACTTTACAGTTTCCACGAGAAGAGTGTTAGCAAACAGCTACAGGAACATAAAGGTTGAACTCTGTGAGATGAACTCAGAGATTACATAGAAGTTTCTCAGAACACTTCTTTCTCGTTTTATCTGAGGATATTTCCTTTTCACTGTAGCCTCAATGCTCCCAAATATCACTTTGCAGATTCGACAAAAACAGTGTTAGCAAACAGCTCCATGAAATACAGCTGTATCTCAGTGAGTTGAATTCACACATCACAAAGCAGTTTCTCAGAAAGCTTCTTTCCTCTTTTTATCTGAAGATATTTCCTTTTCACCGTAGCCTCAATGCTCCAAATGTCACATTGCAGATTCCAGGAGAAGAGTGGTAGCAAACTGATCATGAACAGAAAGTGTAACTCTGTGAGTTGAATTCACATCAAAGCAGTTTCTCAGAAAGCTTCTTTCTTTTTATCTGAGGATATTTCCTTTTCACTGTAGCCTCAATGCTCCCAAATATCACTTGCAGATTCCAAGAACAGTGTTAGCAAACAGCTCATGAACAGAAAGGTAACTCTGTGAGATGAATTCACATCACAAAGTTTCTCAGAAACTTCTTTCAGTATTTATCTGAAGATATATCTTTTTCACTGTAGCCTCAAAGCGCTCACAAATATCACTTAGCAAATTTGATGAGAAAAGTGTTAGCAAATAGCTACATGAACAGAAACGTGGAACTCTGTGAGATGAATGCACAGATCACAAAGCGGTTTCTCAGAAAGGTTCTTTCAGTTTTATCTGAGGATATTTCCTTTTCACTGTAGCCTCAATGCTCCAAATATCACTTTCAGATTCCACAAAACAGTGTTAGCAAACTACATGAACAGAAAGTAACACTGTGAGATGAATTCACACATCACAAAGCAGTTTCTCAGAAACTTCTTTCTTGCCTTTATCTGAGGATATTTCCTTTTCACCATAGCCTCAATGCTCCAAATATCACTGCAGATTCCAAGAAGAGTGTTAGCAAACTGATCATGAACAGAAAGTGTAACTCTGTGAGTTGAATTCACACATCACAAAGCAGTTTCTCAGAAACTTCTTTCAGTTTTATCTGAGGATATTTCCTTTTCACTGTAGCCTCAATGCTCCAAATATCACTTGCAGATTCCAAGAAGAGTGTTAGCAAACAGCTCATGAACAGAAAGGTAACTCTGTGAGATGAATTAACAGAACACAGAGCAGTTTCTCAGAAAGCTTCTTTCAGTTTTATCTGAGGATATTTCCTTTTCACTGTAGCCTCAATGCTCCCAAATATCACTTTCAGATTCCACAAAACAGTGTTAGCAAACAGCTCCATGAAATACAGTGTAACTCAGTGAGATGAATTCACACATCATGAAGCAGTTTCTCAGAAAGATTCTTTCTCTTTTTATCTGAGGGTATTTCCTTTTCACCATAGCCTCAATGCTCCAAATATCACTGCAGATTCAAGAAAACTGTGTTAGCAAACTGATCAATGAACAGAAAGTGTAACTCTGTGATGAATTCACATCACAAGCAGTTTCTCAGAAAGCTTCTTTCAGTTTTATCTGAAGATATTTCCTTTTCACTGTAGCCTCAATGCTCCCAAATATCACTTCAGATTCCACAGAAGAGTGTTAGCAAACAGCTACATGAACAGAAAGGTAACTCTGTGAGATGAATTCACATCACAAGAAGTTTCTCAGAAGCTTCTTTCAGTTTTATCTGAGATATTTCCTTTTCACTGTAGCCTCAATGCTCCAAATATCACTGCAGATTCCACAAAACAGTGTTAGCAAACAGCTCATGAACAGAAAGGTAACTCTGTGAGATGAATTCACACATCACAAAGTTTCTCAGAAACTTCTTTCTCGTTTTTATCTGAGATATTTCCTTTTCACTGTAGCCTCAATGCTCCAAATATCACTTCAGATTCCACAAAACAGTGTTAGCAAACAGCTCATGAACAGAAAGGTAACTCTGTGAGATGAATTCACACATCACAAAGTTTCTCAGAAACTTCTTTCTCGTTTTATCTGAGATATTTCCTTTTCACTGTAGCCTCAATGCTCCAAATATCACTTTGCAGATTCAAGAAAACTGTGTTAGCAAACAGCTCCATGAAATACAGTGTAACTCAGTGAGATGAATTCACATCACAAGCAGTTTCTCAGAAGCTTCTTTCAGTTTTTATCTGAAGATATTTCCTTTTCACTGTAGCCTCAATGCTCCAAATATCACTGCAGATTCAAGAAAAGTGTTAGCAAACAGCTCCATGAAATACAGTGTAACTCTGTGAGATGCATTTATATATCACAAAACATTTTCTCAGAACGGTTCTTTCCAGGTTTCATCTGAAGATATTTCCTTTTTCACTGTAACCCTAAATACACTCCCAAATATCACTTTGCAGATTCCAGAAGAGTGTTAGCAAACAGCTCATGAAAGAAAGATGTAACTCTGTGAGATGAATTAACAGAACACAGAGCAGTTTCTCAGAAAGCTTCTTTCAAGTTTAAATCTGAGGATTTTTCCTTTTCACCATAGCCTCAATGCGCTCCCAAATATCACTTTGCAGATTTCACAATAACATTGTTAGCAAACTGCTCATGAAAGAAAGATGTAACTCTGTGAGATGAATTAACAGAACACAGAGCAGTTTCTCAGAAAGCTTCTTTCTAGCTTTTATCTGAAGATATTTCCTTTTCACTGTAGCCTCAATATGCTCCCAAATATCACTTAGCAGATTCCACAAAACAGTGTTAGCAAACAGCTCATGAAAGAAAGTGTAACTCTGTGAGATGAATTCACGCATCACAAAGCTGTTTCTGAGAAAGCTTCTTTCTACTTTTATCTGAGGTTTTTTCCTTTTCACCATAGCCTCAATGCTCCAAATATCACTTCAGATTCCACAGAAGAGTGTTAGCAAACTGATCAATGAACAGAAAGTGTAACTCTGTGAGATGAATTCACATCACAAGCAGTTTCTCAGAAGCTTCTTTCAGTTTTATCTGAGGATATTTCCTTTTCACTGTAGCCTCAATGCGCTCCCAAATATCAGTTTGCAGATTCCACAAGAACAGTGTCAGCAAACGGTTTCATGAACAGAAAGGTGTAACTCTGTGAGATGAATTAACAGAACACAGAGCAGTTTCTCAGAAAGCTTCTTTCCAGTTTTGAACGGAAGATATTTCCTTTTTCACTGCTAGCCTGAAAGTGGTCCCAAATATCCCTTTGCAGATTCCAGAAGAGTGTTAGCAAACAGCTACATGAACAGAAAGGTAACTCTGTGAGATGAATTAACAGAACACAGAGCAGTTTCTCAGAAAGCTTCTTTCCAGTTTTGAACGGAAGATATTTCCTTTTTCACTGTAGCCCTCTATGGGCTTCCAAATATCACTTTGCAGTTTCCTTGAGAACAATGTTAGCAAATGGATTCCTGAACAGAAACTTGGAAATCTGTGACATGAACTCACAGATCACAAAGGAGTTTCTCAGAAAGCTTCTTTCTTGTTTTCATCTGAGGATATTTCCTTTGTCACTGTAGCCTCAATGCTCCCAAATATCACTGCAGATTCCAAAACAGTGTTAGCAAACAGCTACATGAACAGAAAGTGTAACTCTGTAAGATGAATTCACACATCACAAAGCAGTTTCTCAGAAAGCTTCTTTCAACTTCTTATATGAGGATATTTCCTTTTTCACCATAGCCTCAATGCTCCAAATATCACTTTCAGATTCCACAAAACAGTGTTAGCAAACAGCTCATGAACAGAAAGGTGTAACTCTGAGATGAATTCACATCACAAGAAGTTTCTCAGAAAGCTTCTTTCAGTTTTATCTGAAGATATTTCCTTTTCACTGTAGCCTCAATGCTCCCAAATATCACTTTGCAGATTCCACAAGAGTGTTAGCAAACAGCTCATGAACAGAAAGGTGTAACTCTGAGATGAATTCAGAGATCAGAAAGCAGTTTCTCAGAAAGCTTCTTTCTCTTTTTATCTGAGATATTTCCTTTTCACTGTAGCCTCAATGCTCCAAATATCACTTTGCAGATTCCACAAGAACAGTGTTAGCAAACTGATCATGAACAGAAAGTGTAACTCAGTGAGTGAATTCACATCACAAAGTTTCTCAGAAACTTCTTTCAGTTTTATCTGAAGATATTTTTCACTGTAGCCTCAATGCTCCAAATATCACTTGCAGATTCCAGAAGAGTGTTAGCAAACTACATGAACAGAAAGTGTAACTCAGTGAGTGAATTCACATCACAAAGTTTCTCAGAACTTCTTTCAGTTTTATCTGAGGATATTTCCTTTTCACTGTAGCCTCAATGCTCCCAAATATCACTTGCAGATTCAAGAAAACTGTGTTAGCAAACTGATCATGAACAGAAAGGTAACTCTGTGAGTTGAATTCACATCACAAAGCAGTTTCTCAGAAGCTTCTTTCAGTTTTATCTGAGGATATTTCCTTTTCACTGTAGCCTCAATGCTCCCAAATATCACTTGCAGATTCAAGAAAAGTGTTAGCAAACAGCTCATGAACAGAAAGGTAACTCTGTGAGATGAATTCACATCACAAGAAGTTTCTCAGAAAGCTTCTTTCAGTTTTATCTGAGGATATTTCCTTTTCACTGTAGCCTCAATGCGCTCCCAAATATCACTTTGCAGATTCCACAGAAAGTGTTAGCAAACAGCTCATGAAAGAAAGGTAACTCTGTGAGATGAATTCACATCACAAGAAGTTTCTCAGAAAGCTTCTTTCAGTTTTTATCTGAGGATATTTCCTTTTCACTGTAGCTCAATGCTCCCAAATATCACTTTGCAGATTCCACAGAAAGTGTTAGCAAACAGCTCATGAAAGAAAGGTAACTCTGAGATGAATTCAAGATCACAAAGAAGTTTCTCAGAAAGCTTCTTTCTCATTTTTGTCAGAGGATATTTCCTTTTTCACTGTAGCCTCAATGCTCCAAATATCACTTCAGATTTCAGAAAACTGTGTTAGCAAACTGATCAATGAACAGAAAGTGTACCTCTGTGAGTTGCATTAACACGTCACAATACAGTTTCTCAGAAGGCTTCTTTTCAGTTTTTCTCTGAAGATATTTCCTTTTCACCATAGCCTCAATGCTCCAAATATCACTTGCAGATTCAAGAAAACTGTGTTAGCAAACTGATCATGAACAGAAAGTGTAACTCTGTGATGAATTCACATCACAAGCAGTTTCTCAGAAAGCTTCTTTCATGTTTTTAAATAAGGATATTTCCTTTTCACTGTAGCTCAATGCTCCCAAATATCACTTGCAGATTCCACAAGAGTGTTAGCAAACTACATGAACAGAAAGGTAACTCTGTGAGATGAATTAACAGAACACAGAGCAGTTTCTCAGAAAGCTTCTTTCCAGTTTTTATCTGAGAATACTTCCTTTTCACTGTAGCCTCAATGCTCCAAATATCACTTTCAGATTCCACAAAACAGTGTTAGCAAACAGCTACATGAACAGAAAGTGTAACTCTGTGAGATGAATTAACAGAACCAGGGCAGTTTCTCAGAAAGCTTCTTTCCAGTTTTGATCTGAAGATATTTCCTTTTTCACCATAGCCTCAATGCTCCAAATATCACTTTCAGATTCCACAAAACTGTGTTAGCAAACTGATCAATGAACAGAAAGTGTACCTCTGTGAGTTGCATTAACACGTCACAATACAGTTTCTCAGAAGGCTTCTTTTCAGTTTTTCTCTGAAGATATTTCCTTTTCACTGTAGCCTCAATGCTCCAAATATCACTTGCAGATTCCACAAGAACAGTCTTAGCAAACAGCTCATGAACAGAAAGTAACTCTGTGAGATGAATTAACAGAACACAGAGCAGTTTCTCAGAAAGCTTCTTTCCAGTTTTGAACGGAAGATATTTCCTTTTTCACCATAGCCTCAATGCTCCAAATATCACTTTGCAGATTCCAAGAAAAGTGTTAGCAAACTGATCATGAACAGAAAGTAACTCTGTGAGTGAATTCACATCACAAAGTTTCTCAGAAAGCTTCTTTCAGTTTTTATCTGAAGATATTTCCTTTTCACTGTAGCCTCAATGCTCCAAATATCACTTGCAGATTCCACAAAACAGTGTTAGCAAACAGCTCATGAACAGAAAGGTAACTCTGTGAGTGAATTCACATCACAAAGTTTCTCAGAAAGCTTCTTTCAGTTTTTATCTGAGATATTTCCTTTTCACTGTAGCCTCAATGTGCTCCCAAATATCACTTTGCAGATTCCACAGAAGAGTGTTAGCAAACAGCTCATGAACAGAAAAGTGTAACTCTGTGAGTGAATTCACAGATCAAAAAGCAGTTTCTCAGAAGGCTTCTTTCTCGTTTTTATCTGTGGATATTTTCTTTTCACTGTAGCCTCAATGCTCCAAATATCACTTTCAGATTCCACAAAACAGTGTTAGCAAACAACTCCACGAAATACAGCTGTAATTCAGTGAGTTGAATTCACATATCACAAAGCAGTTTCTCAGAAAGCTACTTTCTACTTTTATCTGAAAATGTTTCCTTTGTCACAGTAAGCTTGATTGGGCAAAGAAATAAACTCACTGCAGATGTGAAGAAAACTGTGTTAGCAAACTGACCAATGAGTAGAAAAGAGTAACTTTGTGAGTTTCATTCACACGTCACAATACAGTTTCTCAGAACGCTTCTTTTCAGTTTTTATCTGAACACATTTCCTTTGTCACTGTAGCCCTCAATGCACTCCCAAATATCTCTTTGCAGATTCCACCAGAAGAGTGTTAGCAAACAGCTTCATGAACAGGAAGGTGGAACTCTGTCAGATGAATTCACAAATCACAAGCAGTTTCTCAGAAGCTTCTTTCAGTTTTTATCTGAAGATATTTCCTTTTCACTGTAGCCTCAATGCTCCAAATATCACTTTGCAGATTCCACAAAACAGTGTTAGCAAACAGCTCATGAACAGAAAGGTAACTCTGAGATGAATTCACATCACAAGAAGTTTCTCAGAAGCTTCTTTCAGTTTTTATCTGAAGATATTTCCTTTTCACCATAGCCTCAATGCTCCCAAATATCACTGCAGATTCAAGAAAACTGTGTTAGCAAACTGATCATGAACAGAAAGGTAACTCTGAGATGAATTCACATCACAAAGTTTCTCAGAAGCTTCTTTCAGTTTTTATCTGAGATATTTCCTTTTCACCATAGCCTCAATGCTCCAAATATCACTTTGCAGATTCCACAGAAGAGTGTTAGCAAACAGCTTCATGAACAGAAATTTGTAACTCTGTGACTGGAATTCACAGGTCACAATGCAGTTTCTCAGAATGCATCTTTTCTGTTTTTATCTGAAGATATTTCCTTTTTCAGTTTAGCCATAAATGCGCTCCCAAATATCACTTTACAGATTCCACGAGAGGAATGTTAGCAAACAGTTACATGAACTGAAAGGTGGAACTCTATGAGAAGAATGCTCAGGTCACATAGAAGTTTCTTAGAACGCTTCCTTTCAGTTTTTATCCGAAGACATTTCCTTTTTCACTCTAGCCCTCAATGTGCTCCCAAATATCACTTTGCAGGTTCCACGAGAAGAGTGTTAGCAAACTGCTTCATGAAGACTAAGTTGTAACTCTGTGAGATGAATTAACAGAACACAGAGCAGTTTCTCACAAAGCTTCTTTCCAGTTTTGAACGGAAGATATTTCCTTTTTCACGGTAGCCTCAATGCTCCCAAATATCACTTCTCAGATTCCACAAAACAGTGTTAGCAAACAGCTCCATGAAATACAGTGGTATCTCAGTTTGTCGAAGTCACACATCGCAAAGCAGTTTTTCAGAAAGCTTCTTTCCAGTTTTGAACGGAAGATATTTCCTTTTTCACCATAAGCTTCATTGGGCAAAGAAATATCACTGCAGATTCAAGAAAACTGTGTTAGCAAACTGATCATGAACAGAAAGGTGTAAATCTGTGAGATGAATTCACATATCAGAAAGAACTTTCTCAGAAACTTTCTTTTTAGTTTTTATCCGAGGATATTTCCTTTTTCACTGTAGGCTCCAATGCGATCCAAAATATCACTTGCAGATTCCAGAAGAGTGTTAGCAAACAGCTCATGAACAGAAAGGTAACTCTGTGAGTTGAATTCACACATCACAAAGCAGTTTCTCAGAAGCTTCTTTCAGTTTTTATCTGAGGATATTTCTTTTCACCATAGCCTCAATGCTCCAAATATCACTTGCAGATTCCAGAAGAGTGTTAGCAAACTGATCAATGAACAGAAAAGTGTAACTCTGAGTTGAATTCACATCACAGAAGTTTCTCAGAAACTTCTTTCAGTTTTTATCTGAGATATTTCCTTTTCACTGTAGCCTCAATGTGCTCCAAATATCACTTTGCAGATTCCAGAAGAGTGTTAGCAAACTGATCATG
>JABBCR010000786.1:0-10209 GCA_014849445.1 Cercopithecus mona
TTTTGTTTGTTTGTTTTTGCCACTGCTCTTGGCTAACTTTTTCAGTTTTTGTAGAGACGAGGTCTCACTATGTTGCCAGGGCTGGTCTCAAAGTCTTGGGCTCAAGCTATCTTCCAACCTCATCCTCCCAAAGTGTTAGGATTACAGGTGTGAGCCACTGTGCCCAGCCTGATGCATTTCCTGAATTTGAGGAATTGTGTCTTTCATCATTTCTGGAATATCCTCAGACATTATCATGTTGAATACGATCTCTTTTCTGTCCTCCTCATAATGTGTCTCCTTCCAGGTCTTCTCTAAGCCATATGTTGGACTCTTTCATTCCTTTCAATGTGTTTCTGTTTTCAATATTTCTCTCTTTATCTTTGTTTCTTTAAAAAATATTCTTTTAGAGGCAGCGTCTTACTCTGTTGCCCAGATGGGAGTGCAGTGGTGTGATCATAGCTCACTGTAACCTTGAACTCCTGGGTTCAGCAATCTTCTTGTCTCAAGCCTCCCCAGTAGCTAGAACTAAACGCAAGTGCCACCACACCCAGCTAATTTTTAAAATTTTTTTGTAGAGACAGAGAGTCTTGCTCTGTTGCCCAGTTGGTCTCAAATTCCTAGTCTCAAGTGATCCTCCTGCCTTGACCTTCCAAAGTGCTGGTATTATAGGCATAAGTCACTCCACCTGGCCCTCTTTATCTTTGTGGGCTACATTCTGGGTAATTTCCTCAGTTCTGTCTTTCAGTTCATGAACACTTCTTCAGCTATGTCTTATCTACTATTTAACCAACCCATTGAAATTTATTTTCAGTGGTTACAGTTTTCCTTTCAAGAAGATCTTTGTTTTTCCTTCAACTTTGCTCTTATTTTTGTTTGTGCTGTTTTCTTTCTTTGAGACAAGGTCTGGCTCTATCACCCAGGCTGGAGTGCAGTGGCATGATCTAGGCTCACTATAACCTCTGCTTCCCAGGATCAAGCCATCCTCCCACCTCAGACCCCTGAGTAATAGCTGGGACTACAGGTGCTCACCACCATGCTTGGTGAATTTTTGTATTTTTCACAGAGACAGGGTTTCATTATGTTGGCCAGGCTCGTCTTTAACTCCTGACCTCAAATGATCTGCCTACCTTAGCCTCCCAAAGTACTGGAAATACAGGCATGAGCCATTGTGCCTCTCTCTTCTTTTTTCATTGTATCTTTTCATTTTCTTATGTTTTTTTTTCTTTTAATAATTTAAAGCACACTTGTTTTGTACTCTCTTTCGGAGTGTGCTATTGTCTCAATTTCTTGGTGGTCAAATTCTCTTCTTGCTTTGTCCGCTGACATTCCCTGTTGTGGCAACAGAGGGAGATTCTGTCTCAAAAAAAAAAAAATCTCACAAGCATATATATATGTATCAAAAACCTCAAGGAACATACCACAACTATAATCAAAGCAGAATCAGCCTCATCAATAAAGTATCAGCAAAACTACAATTCATCACAATCTCATGTGCACAGAGCACAGGGTGCCCACGGCACTTACACTCATCACAATCCCATTTGCATAGAGCACAGGGTGCCCACAGCACTTACATTCATCACAATCCCATTTGCACAGAGGACAGGGTGCCCACAGCACTTACATGCATCTTATCTTATTTGGTCCTCTCACTCCAACCCTATGATTTCAGTAAAGCAAAGACTATTTTACAGACAAAGGAACTGAGGCAGACAGAGGTCATCAAGGTCACACGCCTAGCAAGTGGCCAAGCCGGGGCCAATGCTAAAGCTGTCCTGACTCTCCAAGGCTCCTAGAGTCCCTCCTAGGCTATGATACATGGTGATTTCTTCCCTTTTTTTTTTCTTTTTTTTTGAGACGGAGTCTCGCTCTGTCGCCCAGGCTGGAGTGCAGTGGCGTGATCTCGGCTCACTGCAACCTCTGCCTCCCGGGTTCATGCCATTCTTCTGCTTCAGCCTCCCGAGTAGCTGGGACTACAGGTGCCCACCACCACGCCTGGCTATTTTTTCTTGTATTTTTAGTAGGGACAGGGTTTTACCGTGTTAGCCAGGATGGTCTTGATCTCCTGGCCTCGTGGTCTGCCCGCCTCGGCCTCCCAAAGTTCTGGGATTACAGGCGTGAGCCACCACGCCCAGCCTTTTTTTTTTTTTTTTTTTTTTTTTTTAGACGGAGCATTGCTCTGTCACCTAGGCTGGAGTGCAGTGGCATGATCTCGGCTCACTGCAACCTCTGCCTCCTGGATTCAAGCAGTTCTTCTGCCTCAGCCTCCCCAGTAGCTGGGATTACAGGCACCTGCCACCACAGCCAGCTAATTTTTGTATTTAGTAGAGATGGGGTTTCACAATGTTGGCCAGGATGGTCTTGAACTCCTGACCTCAAGTGATTTGCCTGCCTCAGCCTCCCAGAGTGCTGGGATTACAGACATGAGCCACCATGCCTGGCGTTCGTTTTTGTTTTTGTTTTTGTTTTCACAGGGTCTCACTCTGTTGTTCAGGCTGGCATGCAGTGGTGCAATTACAGCTCACTACAACCTTGACCACCTGGGCTCAAGCGATTCTCCTGCCTCAGCGTCCCATGTAGCTGGGACCACAGGCACACTCACTCTGCCACACCCGGCTAATTTTTAAAAATTTTTTGTAGAGACAAAGTCTTACTTTGTTGCCCAGGGTGGTCTTGAACTCCTGAGCTCAAGCGATCCTCCCGCTTCGGTTTCCTAAAGTGTAGGGATTACAGACGTGAGCCATCGTGTCTGGCCGGGGTTTGTTGTTGTTTGCTTGCTTAGTGACTATTCTGAACTAATTTTGTAAGGCCTGTGCTCTTTGCTATGTGTGGTCAATGAAGTTGTCCTGGGTTGGCTTAATTGTTAGCTAATATTTGGACAGAGATTTCTGTAAATACTTGGAACCAATAAACTTCCCAATCTTTGATGTGGGACATGTCTTGCTTTTTCCTGTTCCACTCCCTGCCAAAGCTCAGTTTGGCTACTGAATTTCTTTTTATAAGCACAGGCCATTCAGTCCTTCCTACTTGTCCACTTGCCTTCTTGCCTGCCTCTGCAACTAGAATCACTGACTACCGGGGCTCTGAGTTGGGCTCTGTCCATCCCTTGGGAGGCCACACTGATTCTTGGGGGTTGGATGGCAACCATGTTCAAACTACTTGGTTGTGATGACTTGTTTGTTCAGGCCTAGTGGGCGTCAGATATCTGATGACCTGAATACTGCACGGAGAGAATGGCCACAGAAACACCTAGAACATTTCTTAACCTGATGGTGGGTATGCTGGGGGAAGTCCCGTGGATACCATGGGGGTTCTTTGGCCACTGTCCCTAGGTACTCCCACGAGTGAGTAGGAGGTCATTGTGCCCACCTGGCTGGGGTTGTGACTAAATGGATGACCAGCTAACATGTCCCTCTTTCTTATTGTCCTGGAAGAGGAGGGAGTGAATTCAGATTTGGTCTTTTTGGTCACCAATCCTCAGGCTCCAAGTCAATGATTCTTCAAAGTCCCCCTCCTCCCATTCCTCTTCCAAACACAAGCGACTCTTCTGAAGGGTAAGGAGGGTGCTGGCCAGGAACAGCTACACACAACCCATGGCTGAGCACCCAGGGGCCTGAGTGCTGGCTCAAGGGACAAGTGACCAGATGAATAATGCTCAGTGCATGACCACACATGTCCCAGCACCTGACCCTGGGAACAGTTCCTCCCTGCCCTAGGCAAGTCTAGCAGCCTGGAAGCCTTATGGAGGTCCACTAACATCCCATCTCACATTCTTCGCACAAACTATCTAGGAGTCAGGGCTCGGGCCTCTGTGGGAACTCTGGAATCTGCCTTCCACCTTATACATTTGGACAACACATCCCCCTTCTCCCTCTCTCCCTCCTTCTTTGCCTTGTTAGCACCCTAGAGACCTCTGTCCCTGCCCTGCTGCAGGCATCGACATGCCAGTCCCCAACCATGGATGCACCACTGAGGCCTCTCAACTCCCTTCCCAAAACACTGCAAACCAGCATCACCATGCATACCTGGCTGCCATGCAAACTTCCCAGTCCGCACAAGAACAGGACCAAAACTTCCTCGCTTTCCTCAAGTCCCCACCTGACCCCTGTCAGTCTCATTTCCAGCAGAAGACTGGCTTCCTATACCTCATAAAACAAGTCTCTCAGGCATGAAACCTCTTGGCTTCCCTCCTTCCATCACTTGCTCCCTGTTCTCGTGATAGTGATAAGTCTCACGAGATCTGATGGTTATAAAAAGGGGAGTTTCCCTGCACAAGCACTCTTCTCTTTGCCTGCCACCATCCACATAAGATGTGACTTGCTCCTCGCCTTTGCCATGTTTATGAGGCTTCCCCAGCCACATGGAACTGTAAGTCCAATTAAACCTCTTTCTTTTGGAAATTGCCGAATCTCGGGTATGTCTTTATCAGCAGCGTGAAAACGGACTGGTACCTAAATTGGTACTAGCGGAGTGGAGTGTTGCTGAAAAGATACCCAAAAATGTGGAAGCGACTTTGGAACTGGGTAACACGCCAAGGCTGGAACAGTTTGGAAGGCTCAGAAGAAGACAGGAAAATGTGGGAAAGTTTGGAACTTCGTAGAGAGTTGTTGAATGACTTTGACCAAAAGCCTGGTAATGATATGGACAATAAAGTCCAAACTGAGGTGGTCTCAGATGGAAATGAGCAACTTGCTGGAAACTGGAGCAAAGGTGGCTCTTATTACGTTTTAGCAAAGAAATTGACCTAGCCTCCCTGCGTGCTGGATGCTTCCTACCCTCGAACATCGGACTCCAAGTTCTTCAGCTCTGGAACTTGGACTAGCTCTTCTTGCTCCTCAGCCTGCAGACAACCTATTGTGGGCCCTTGTGATCATATGAGTTAATACTTGATGAATTCCCCTTTATATGTATGCACACACACACACACACAGATTCCATTAGTTCTGTCCCTCTAGAGAACCCTAATACATTCCCTCTCCGCCTTGGCCGAGATGAAGGCAGGCCCTACCATCTCATCAAGATTCCTGGGTGGGTGGATCGCCTGAGGTCAGAAGTTCGAGACCAGCCTGACCAACATGGAGAAACCCAGTCTCTATTAAAAAAACAAAAACCAGGCCAGACGAGGTGGCTCACGCCTGTAATCCTAGCAATTTGGGAGGCTGAGGTGGGCAGATCATGAGGTCAGGAGATCGAGACCATCCTGGCTAACACAGTGAAACCCCGTCTCTACTAAAAAACACACACACACAAAATTAGCGGGGTGTGGTGGCGAGCGCCTGTAGTCCCAGCTACTCGGGAGGCTGAGGCAGGAGAATGGCTTGAACCCGGGAGGCAGAGCTTGCTACTCGGGAGGCTGAGGCAGGAGAATGGCTTGAACCCGGGAGGCAGAGCTTGCAGTGAGCCGAGATCCCACCACTGCACTCCAGCCTGGGCGACAGAGGGAGACTCTGTCTCAAAATAAATAAATAAATAAATAAATAAATAAATAAATAAAAATACAGAAACTAGCCAGGCTGGTGGTACATGCCTGTAATCATAGCTACTCAGGCTTCAGGCAAACTGCAACTCTCTGGAATCCAATCCTCCTCATTGTTCCATAAGCCCAATGTCATGGGCCCCACCCCCAGAACATGTAGAGTAATACTTGGGTAAAAGTGATCTGCAGCAGTGGCCAGGCACAGTGGCTCACGCCTGTAATCTTGACAGTCTGGGAGCCCAAGGCAGGCAGATTGCTTGAGCCCAGGAGTTCAAGACCAGCCTGGGCAACATAGTGAGACCCCATTTCTAAAAAAAAAAATTATTTTCATTATTCTGGCATGGTGGTGCACACCTGTAGTCCAGCTACTTGAGAGGCTGAGGCGGGAGGATTGCTTGAGCCCAGGAGGTTGAGGCTGCAGTGAGCATTGATCACCACTGCACTCCAGCCTGGTGACAGAGTGAGAGCCTGTCTCAAAACAAAAACAAAAACAGAAAAAGTAACCTGTGGTGTGCGGGGATGCCGCTGGATTCCCACTGCTTGATGGCAATAGTAATAGCAGCCCCGTGGACAGTTCCTCTGCTAAGGGATTCTTAGAGCTCCGTAGGACTGGAAAATGGAGTTATCCTTTTTCTGATACAGGTGAAGAAGTTGAGGTTTAAGGAGGTGAAATTACCAGTTTGGGGCTTCTTATTAATATTTTTTCCTAAGAGATAAGATTTTAACGTTTTATTTTAATGAAGGTAAAATCATGTATGTGCATGGGGTAGAGTGTGATGTTCTGATCCGTGTATACATTGTGGAATGATAATATCAAGCTAATTAACATATCCATCACATCACAAACGTATCATTTTTCTGTAGTGAGAACATTTAAAGTCTACTTTTTGCCAGGTGTGGTGGCTTACACTTGTAATCCCAGCACTTTGGGAGGCTGAGGCCGGAGAACTACCTGAGGTCAGCAGTTTGAGACCAGCCTAGCCAACATGGTGAAACTCCGTCTCTACTAAAAATACAAAAATTATCCGGGCATGATGGCGGGCACCTGTAGTCCCCAGCTACTCAGGAGGCTGAGGCAGGAGAACTGCTTGAACCCGGGAGGTGGAGGTTGCAGTCAGCTGAGATCGCACCGCTGCACTCCAGCCTGGGCAACAAAGTGAGACTCCGTCTCAAAAACAGAAATAAGAAAAATGTCAGATAGTATCTACATTTCTGAAAAAGGAACAGATAGGCAGCCTGATGAATAAGATCTAAGAGTCTATGCATAAGACCTACAGAAATAAGAAGATGCCAAATGATTCCTGAGACCTCTTCATGATATTTTAAAAGTTCAATAAAATTCGTCTCTTTGTGTTGACCAAAAGGTACACCATTTCAGTTAGATGGGAGGAGTGGGTTTTTGAGCTGTATTGCACAGCAAGATTATTATTCATTGGGAATGATAGTTACTAATAGTGTATATTCCAAAATTACTTCAAAAGTGTATTTTGGCTGGGACCGGTGGCTCACACCTGAATCCCAGCTCTTAGAGAGGCTGAGGAGGGCAGATCACTTGAGGCCAGGAGTTCGAGACCAGCCTGGCCAACATGACAAAAGCCCTGTCTCCATAAAAAATACAAAAGTTAGGGCCATGCATGGTGGCTCACACCTGTTATCCCAGCACTTTGGGAGGCACAGATGGGCATACTACGAAGTCAGGAGTTAGAGACCAGCCTGACCAATATGGTGAAACCCGATCTCTACTAAAAATACAAAAAAATTAGCTGGGCATGGTGGCACACACCTGTAATTCCAGCTACTCAGGAGGCTGAGACGGGAGGATCACTTGAACTGGGGAGGCAGAGGTTGCCGTGAGCCAAGATCGCGCCATTGCACTCCAGCCTGGGTGACAGAGCAAGACTCCCTCTCAAACAACAACAACAACAACAACAACAACAAAAACAAATTTAGCCAGGTGTGATGGTGGATGCCTGTAGTCCCAGCTACTCGGGAGGGTGAGGTGAGCAGATCACTTGAGCCTGGGAAGTTGAGGTTGCAGTGAGCTGTCATTGTGCCATTGCACTCCAACCTAGGCAACAAAGCAAGACTCTGTCAAAAAAAAGTACATTTTATTTTATTTTTTATTTTTCTTTTTGTATTGTTTTGAGATGGAGTCTTCCTGTGTCACCCAGGCTGGAGTGCAATGGCACAATCTTGGCTCACTGCAACCTCTGCCTCATGGGTTCAAGTGATTCCCCTGCCTCAGCCTCTGGAGTAGCTGGGATTATAGGTGCGCACCACTGCACCTGGCCAGCCAGCCAACATTTTTCTGATATCCTTGATTTTAGCTGTTGTGTTTTGCTAAATCAAAGCATCCAAATTTGGTAAATATTTGTAAATCAAAGAAAATTCCTGAGGCGAGTCTCAGTTATTTTTAGAGGTTATTTTGCCAACGTTGAGGATGTAGTCAGAGGAAAAAAGGAATGAAAATCACAGGAAACATTTGCGATGCATGCTTTTTTTTCCCAAAGAGGGTCTGGGGACTTAAATATTTAAAGGGAAAAAGGGGCCAGGCATGGTGGCTCATGCCTGTGATCCCAGCACGTTGGGAGGCGGAGGCGGGCGAATCACCTGAGGTCAGGAGTTTGAGGCCAACCTGGCCAATATGGTGAAACCCTGTGTTGGCCGGGCGCAGTGGCTCACGCCTGTAATCCCAGCACTTTTGGAGGCCGAGTTGGGCAGATCATGAAGTCAGGAGATCGAGACCACCCTGGCTAACACTGTCAAATCCTGTATCTACTAAAACACACACACACACACACACACACACACAAAATTAGCCGGGCATGGTGGCGGATGCCTGTAGTCCCAGCTACTCGGGAGGCTGAGGCAGGAGAATGGCGTGAACCCGGGAGGTGGAGCTTGCAGTGAGCTGAGATCTGGCCACTGCACTCCAGCCTGGGCGACAGAGCGAGACTCTGTCTCAAAAAAAAAAAAAAACAAAAACAAAAAGGAATTTTCTTAGTGCCTTTGAAGCTCCCAATGTGGCTGCTTTTCTATTTGATGAGAACTTGAATTTGTTCTCGATTCCAATTAATATTTTTTTCTCATTATCTTTCTCTGCATGGTTTTGCACCCCTTTCATTTTGTTAGCACTGTTTTAGTGCAGATCTTTATATCTCTTAAGAAAACGGTTTTTAAGTCGTCACATGATCTCTCTTCTCATCTCTTTTCTTCTAAAACTGTGCCTGTTTCCTTTTCCCTCCTCAACTCAGACTGTTTTCTTTTCTTTCTATTTTTCTACTTTGAATAATCTTCTTGATAGTTTGTGTGTGTGTATGTGTGTGTGTGTGTGTGTGCCTGCCACCGTGCTGGCTGATTTATTTATTTATTTATTTATTTATTTATTTATTTATTTATTGGTATTTTTAGTAGAAACGGGGTTTCACCATGTTAGCCAGGATTGTCTTGATCTCCTGACCTCATGATCCACCTGCTTAGGTCTCCCAGTGTTTAAGAAATTATTAAGTATTTGTCTGAAATATTTTGACTTAGTCATTCTGTGCCTTCCTACAGATATAAGAAGCTTTTAAAAATTACAGAAAAAGGCTGGGTGCAGTGGCTCATGCCGGTAATCCCAGCCCTTTGGGAGGCCGAGGCAGGAGGATCACGAGGTCAGGAGATGGAGACCATCCTGGCTAACACAGTGAAACCCCGTCTCTACTAAAAATACAAAAAAAAAAAAAAATTAGCCCGACATGGTGGCAGGCGCCTGTTGTCCCAGCTACTCGGGAAGCTGAGGCAGGAGAATCACTTGAACCCGGGAAGCCGAGGTTGTTGTGAGCCAAAATGGCCACTCCGCTGCAGCCTGGTGACCAGCAAGACTCACTCTCAAAAAAAAAAAAAAAAAAAGAAAGAAAGAAAGAAAAAAAAAACTGGACACCTATTTTTCACCATATACAAAAATTAACTCAGGTTGGATTAAAGATTTAAATTTAAGACCTCAAACTACAATAATCCTGGAAGAAAAACTTCAGAAGTACCATTCTGGACATGGGCTATGGGAAACAATTTATGCCTAAGCCTTCAAAAGAAATTGCAACAAAACTTGACAAGTGGGACCCAATTCAACTGAAGAGCTGCCACACAGCAAAAGAAACCATTAACACAGTAAACAGAACCTACAGAATGGGGGGAATTATTCACAAACTATGCGTCCAACAAAGGTCTAATATTCAGATTCTATAAGGAACTTAAGTCAACAGCAAAAAACAACCCCATTTAAAAAGGGGCAAATAAACACTTCTCAAAAGAAGACATACATGCAGCCAACAAACATGGAAAAATGCTCATCATCACTCATCACGAGAGAAATGCAAATCAAAACCACAATGAGAGATTATCTCACACCAGTCAGATAAGCTGTTTTTAAAAAGTCAAAAAATAGCAGACACTGGCAAGGATAAGGAGAAAAGGAAACGCTTATACACTGTTGGTGGGCATGTAAGTTAGTTCAGCCACTGTGGAAAGCAGTTTGGAGATTTCTCAAAGAACATAAAACAGAACTAACATTCAGCCTGGCAATCCCATTACTGAATATGTATCCAAAAGAAAACAAATCATTCCACCAAAAAGACACATGCACTCGTATGTTTCTTGCAACACGAGTCACAATAGCAAATACATGGGATCAACCTAGGTGCCCCTCAACAGTGGACTGGATAAAGATGTGGTACATATAGACCATGGAATACTATGCAGCTACAAAAGAA
>JABBCR010001566.1:0-12103 GCA_014849445.1 Cercopithecus mona
GTTTTGGATGAGACCGGATCAAACCAGACCAGACCGGCTCCGGCGGCCCGGACCAGACCGGCTCAAACCTTTTCACGGCTCAAACCAGACCAGACCGGCTCAAACCCTTTTTAAGAGGCTCAAACCGGTTTTGACCTGCTCAAACCACACCAGACCGGCTGAAACCGGTTTTGACCGGTTCAAACCAGACCAGACCGGATCAAACAGGTTGTGAACGACCTGAGCCGATTTTGACCGTCTCAAACAAGACCAGACCGGCTCAACCCAGACCAGAGCAGCTCAAACCGGTTTTGTCCGGCTCAAAGCGGTTTTGACCGGATCAAACCGGACTCGACGAGTCCAAACCAGCTGAAACCGGATCAAACCTGACGAGACCGGCCCAGACCGGCTGAAACCGGGCCACCAACCGGATTTGACCGTCTCAAACCAGACCAGACCGGCTCAAACCGGTTTTGACCGGCCTGAGCCCGTTTTATCCGGCTCAAACCAGACCAGACTGGCTGAAACCGGACGAGACCACCTCAAACCACACCAGACCGGCTGAAACGGGCCCAAACCGGCTGAAACCGACCGGCAGACTGCCCAGCAAAACCACCAGACCGGCTCAAACGGGTTTTGACCTGCTCAAACCAGACCAGACCAGTTCAAACCGGTTTTGACTGACTCAATCCGGTTTTGACCGGCTCAAACCGGTTTTGACTGCTTCAAACCACTCCAGACCGGCTCAAACCGTTTTTCACCGGCTCAAACCGGTTTTGAACTGATTGACCGGATCAAACCGGACCAGACCGGCTCAGACAATCGAATCGGTTTGACTGGCTAGAAACCGGCTCAAACCGGTTTTGACTGGCTCAAACCTGACCAGACCGGCTCAAACCAGACCAGACCGACTCAAACCGGTTTTGACTCTCTCAATCCAGTTTTGACCACCTCAAACCACACCAGACCGGCTGAAACGGGCCCAAACCGGCTGAAACCGTATCACCCAGACCAGATCAGCTGACCCGGACCAAACCGGCTCAAACCGGTTTTGACCGGCTCAAACCAGACCAGACCGGTTCAAACCGGTTTTGACTGGCTCAATCCGGTTTTGACCGGCTCAAACCGGTTTTGACCGGCTCAAACCACTCCAGACCGGCTAAAACCGGTTTTCACCGGCTCAAACCGGTTTTGAACTGATTAGACCGGATCAAACCGGACCAGACCGGCTCAGACAGGCTCGAATCGGTTTTGACCGGCTTCAAACCCGACCAGACCGGCTCAAACCGGTTTTGACCGAACTGAGTCGGTTTTGATCGGCTCAAACCAGACCAGACCGGCTCAAACCAGACCAGACCGGCTCAAACCGGTTTTGACCGGCTCAAACCAGACCAGACCGGTTCAAACCATCAAACCGGAAAAAGACCGGCCCAGACCAAACCGGGCCATCGGCTCAAACCGGTTTTGACATGCTCAAACCAGACCAGACCGGATCAAACCGGTTTTCACCGGCTCAAACCACACCAGACCAGCTCAAAGCGGTTTGACCGGCTCTAACCAGACCAGACCGGTACTAACCGGTTTTGACTGGCTCAATCCGGTTTTGACCGCCTCAAACCGGTTTTGACTGGCTCAAACCACTCCAGACCAGCTAAAAGCGGATTTCACCGGCTCAAACCGGTTTTGAACTGATTAGACCGGATCAAACCGGACCAGACCGGGTCAGACAGGCTCGAATCGGTTTTGACTGGCTTCAACCAGAGCAAACCGGCTCAAACCGGTTTTGACAGTCTCAAACCTGACCAGCCCGGCTCAAACCAGACCAGACCGGCTCAAACAGGCTGAAACCGGAACAGACCGGCTTAAACCGGTTTTGACCGGCTCAAACAGGACCAGACCGGCTCAAACCGGTTTTGAAAGGCTCAAACCGGACCAGAACGTATCAAACCGGTTTTGAACGGCTCGAACTGGACCAGACCGTACTAAGACGGATCAAACTGGACCTGACCGGCTCAAACCGGACCAGACCGGCTCAAACCGGCTCAAACCCGATCATACTGGACCAGACCGGCTCAAACCGGTTTTGACCGGCTCACACCGGACCAGACCGGCTCAAACTGGATCAAACCGGACCAGACAGGCTCAAACCGGTTTTCACCGGCTCAAACAGGACCAGACGCTATCAAACCGGTTTTGAACGGCTCAAACCGGACCAGACTGTATTAGACCGGATCAAACTTTACCAGACCGGCTCACATCGGACGAGACCGACTCAAACAGGCTCAAAACGGACCAGAACGGCGGAAACCGGTTTTGAACGACTCAAACCGGACCAGACCGGATCATACCGGTTTTGACCGGCTCAAACCGGACCAGACCGGCTCAAACCGGATCAAACCAGACCAGACCCGCTCAAACCGGTTTCGACCGGCTCAAACCGGACCAGACCGGCTCAAACAGACTCAAACCGGACGAGACCGGCTTAAACCGGTTTTGACCGGCTCAAACGGGTTTTGACCTGATTAGACCGGATCAAACCGGACCAGACCGCTCAGACAGGCTCAATCGGTTTGACTGGCTTCAACCAGACCAAACCGCTCAAACGGGTTTTGACCGGCTCAAACCAGACCAGACCGGCTCAAACCAGTCCAGACTCAAAGCGGTTTTCACCCTTTCAAACCAGACTCAAACAGGACCAGACCGTCTCAAACCGGTTTTGAAAGTCTCAAACCGGAACAGAACGTATCAAACCGCGTCAAACCTGACCAGACCGCTCAACCGGTTTTGACCGGCTCAAACCTTACCAGACCGGCTCAAACCGCTCAAACGGACCAGACCGGCTCAAACCGACCAGACCGGATCAAACAGACCAGACTGGCTCAAACCGTTTTGACCAGACCGCTCAACCGGTTTTGACCTCAAACCGGACCAGACAGGCTCAAAGTGGTTTTGACTGGCTCAAACCAGACCAGACCGGCTGAAACCGGTTTTGACCGGCTCAAACCGACCAGACCTCTCAAACCGGTTTTGACGGGCTCAAACCGGACCAGACCGGCTCAAACAGGCTCAAACCGGACCAGACCGGCTTAAACCGGTTTTGACCAGCTCAAAGAGGACCAGACTGGCTCAAACAGGATTTTAACGGCTCAAACCAAACCAGACCGTATCAAACCGGTTTTGAAAGGCTCAACTGACCAGACCTCAAACCGGATCAAACCGACCAGACCGCTCAACCGCTCAAACCGGATCAACTGACCAGACTCTCAAACCGGTTTTGACCGCTCAAACCGACCAGACCGCTGAAACCGATCAAACCGACCAGAACGATCAAACCGACCCGACCGGCTCAAACCGGCTAAAACCGGGTAAGACCGCTCAAACCGGTTTTGACCAGCTCAAACCAGACCAGACCGGTTCAAACCAGTTTTGACTGGCTCAATCCGGTTTTGACAGGCTCAAACAGGTATTCACCGGCTCAAACCACTCCAGACCGGCTAACACCTGTTTTCACCGGCTCAAACCGGTTTTAAACTGATTAGACCGGATCAAACCGGACCAGACCGGCTCAGACAGGCTCGAATCGGTTTTGACTGGCTTCAACCAGACCAAACCGGCTCAAACCGGTTTTGACTGGCTCGAACCAGTTTCGACCGGCTCAAACCACACCAGACCGTTTCAAAGAAGACCAGACCGGCTCAAACAAAACGAGACCGGCTAAAACCGGTTTAGACCGGATGAGACCGGATCAACCCGGACCAGACCTTCTCAAACTGCATCAAACCGGAAAAGACCGGCCCAGACGGGCTAAAACCGGTTTTCACCGCTCAAACCGGCTCAAACCGGTTTTGACCGCTCAACCAGACCGCTCAAACCAGACCAGACTGGCTCAAACCGGATCAAACCACCAGACCGCTCAAACCGGATCAAACCAGACCAGACTCAAACCAGACCAAACCGCTCAAACCGGTTTTGAACGGCTCAAACCGACCAGACCGCTGAAACCGGTTTTGACGGCTCAACCGGACCAGACTGGCTCAAACCGCTCACACCAGACCAGACCGGCTCACACCGGTTTTGACCGGCTCAAAGCAGACCAGAACGGCTCAAACCGGTTTTGACCGGCTCAATCCAGATCAGACCAGCTCAAACAGGACCAGACCGCTCAAAGAAGACCAGACTCAAACCGGCTCAATCCAGACCAGACCGACTGAAACCGGTTTTGAACGGCTCAAACCAGTCCAGACCGGATCAAACCGGTTTTGATCGGCTCAAACCGACCAGACCGCTGAAACCGGTTTGACCGGCTCAAACCGTTTTGACCAGACCGCTCAAAGAAGACCAGACCGCTCAAACCGCTCAAACCGACCAGACTGGCTCAAACCGGTTTTGACCGGCTCAAACCAGACCAGACCGGATCAAACCGGTTTTGACCGGATCAAACAAGACCAGACCGCTCAAACCGGATCAACCGACCAGACCGCTCAAACCGGTTTTGACTGATTAGACCGGATCAAACCGACCAGACCGCTCAAACCGGCTCAAACCGTTTTGACTGGCTCAACCAGACCAAACCGCTCAAACCGGTTTTGACCGCTCAAACCAGACCGCTCAAACCAGACCAGACTCAAACCAGACCGCTCAAACAAACCAGACGGGCTCAAACCTGTATTGACCGGATGAGACCGGATCAAACCGGACCAGACCCCTCAAGCCGGATCAAACCGACCAGACCGCCCAGACCGGCTCAAACCGGACAAGACCTGCTCAAACCGGTTTTGACCGCTCAAACCAGACCAGACCGCTCAAACCGGTTTCACGGCTCAAACCGGATCAAACCAGACCAAACCGGCTCAAACCGTTTTAGACCGGCTCAAACCAGAGACCGGCTCAAACCAGACCAGACCGGCTCAAACCAGACCAGACCGGCTCAAACCAGACCACACCGGCTCAAACCGGTTTTGACCGGCTCAAACCAGACCAGACAGGTTCAAACCGGTTTTGACTGGCTCAATCCGGTTTTGACCGGCTCAAACCGGTTTTGACCAGCTCAAACCACTCCAGACCGGCTAAAACCGGTTTTCAACGGCCCAAACCGGTTTTGACCTGATTAGACCGGGTCAAACCGGACCAGACCGGCTCAGACAGGCTCTAATCGGTTTTGACTGGTTTCAACCAGACCAAACCGTCTCAAACCGGTTTTGACCAACTCGAACAGGTTTTAACCGGCTCAAACCAGACCAGACCGGCTCAAACCAGACCAGACCGGCTCAAACCGGTTTTGACCGGGTCAAACCGGTTTTGAACTGCTCAAACCGGTTTTGAGCGCTTCAAACCACTCCAGACCGGCTCAAAACGGTTTTCACCGGCTCAAACCGGTTTTGACCGGATGAGACCGGATCAAACCGACCAGACCGGCCCAGACCGGCTAAACCGGTTTTGACTCAAACCAGACCGGCTCAAACCAGACCAGACCCGCTCAAAGGCGACAAGACCGGCTCAAACCGGTTTTGACAGCTTCAAAGCACTCCAGACCGGCTCAAACCAGACCAGACCGGCTCAAACCGGTTTTGACCGGCTCAATCCCGTTTTGACCGGCTCAAACAGACCAGACTCAAACCGGCCCAGACCGGCTAAACCGGTTTTGACCGATGAGACCAGATAAAACCGGACCAGACAGTCCCAGTCCGGCTACAACCGGGCCACAAACCGGTTTTGACCGGCTCAAACCAGACCAGACCGGCTCAAACCGTTTTTGACCAGCCTGAACCGGTTTTGACCGGCTCAAACCAGACCAGACCGGCTCAAACCGGGCCATACCGACTCAAACCGGTTTTGACCGGATCAAACCGGTTTTGACCTGCTCAAACCACTCCAGACCGGCTCAAACCGGACAAGACCGTCTCAAACCGGTTTTGACAGGATGAGACCAGATCAAACCGGACCAGACCGCTCAAACCGGCTCAAACCGGTTTTGAACTGATTAGACCGGATCAAACCGACCAGACCGGTCAGACAGGCTCAATCGGTTTTGACTGGCTCAAACCTGACCAGACCAGTTCAAACCGGTTTTGACCAGCTCAAACGAGACCAGACCGGCGCAAACCGGTTTTGACCGGCTCAAACCAGACCGCTCAAACAGACCAGACCGCTCAAACCAGACCGCTCAAACCGGTTTTGACTCAAACCAGACCGCTCAAACCGGTTTTGACCTCAAACCAGACCGCTCAGACAGGCTCAAACCGGTTTTCACCGCTCAAACCGGTTTTGACTGATTAGACCGGATCAAACCGACCAGACCGCTCAGACAGGCTCAAACCGGTTTTGACTGGCTCAAACCAGACCAAACCGGCTCGAACCTGTTTTGACCAGCGCTAACCGTTTTGACCGCTCAAACCAGACCAGACCGCTCAAAGAAGACCAGACCGCTCAAAGAAGACCAGACCGCTCAAACCGGTTTTGACCGGATGAGACCGGATCAACCGACCAGACCGCTCAAACCGCTCAAACCGACCAGACCGCCCAGACCGGCTCAAACCGGCTCAAACCGCTCAAACCGGTTTTGACCGGCTCAAACCAGACCAGACCGCTCAAACCAGACCGCTCAAACCGATCAAACCGGTTTTGACCGGCTCAAACCAGACCAGACCAGCTCAAACCGGTTTGACCGGCTCAAACCAGACCAGTCAAACAAACCGGTTTTGACTGGCTCAAACCAGAGACCGCTCAAACCGGTTTTGACCAGCTCAAACCACCAGACCGGCTGAAACCGATCAAACCAGACCGGCTCAAACCAGACCAGACCGGCTCAAACCAGACCGCTCAAACCTGACCAGAACGGCTCAAACCGGTTTTGACCAGCTCAAACCGGACCAGACCGGCTCAAACAAGACCAGACTGGCTCAAACAGGTTTTGACCGGTTCAAACCACTCCAGACCGGCTAAAACCGTCTTTCACCGGCGAAAACCGGTTTTCAACTGATTAGACCGGATCAAACGGGACCAGACCGCTCAAACCGTATCATACCAGACCAGACCAGCTCAAACAAGACCAGACTGGCTCAAACCGGTTTTGACCGGCTCAAACCAGACCAGACCAGCTCAAACCGGTTGTGATCGGATGAGACAGGATGAAACCGGACCAGACCGGCTCGAACTGGATCAAACCGGACCAGAGAGGCCCAGACCGACTGAAACTGGATCGAACCGGACCACACCAGCACAGACCGGCTAAAACCGGGTCAGACCGGCTCAAATCGGTTTTCACCAGCTCAAACGAGACCAGAGCGGTTCAAACCGGTTTTGACTGGCTCAATCCGGTTTTGACCGGCTCAAACCGGTTTTGACCGGCTCAAACCAATCCAGACAGGCTAAAACCGGTTTTCACCAGCTCAAACCGGTTTTGAACTGATTAGACCGGATCAAACCGGACCAGACCGGCTCAAACAGGCTCGAATCCCTTTTGACTGGCTTCAACCAGACCAAACCGACTCAAACGGGTTTTGACCGGCTCGAAACGGTTTCGACCGGCTCAAACCAGACCAGACCATTTCAAAGAAGACCAGACCGGCTCTAACAAAACGAGACCGGCTCAAACCGGTTTTGACCGGATGAGACCGGATCAACCCGGACCGGACCGGCTCAAACTGCATCAAACCGGAAAAGACCGGCCCAGACGGGCTAAATCCGGGCCAAATCGGCTCCAACCAGTTTTGAACGGCTCAAACCAGACCAGTCCGTCTCAAACCAGACCAGTCCGGATCAAACTGGCTTTCACCGGCTCAAACCACACCAGACCAGCTCAAAGCGGTTTGACCAGCTCTAACCAGGACAGACCGGTTCAAACCGGTTTTGAATGGCTCACTCCGAATTTGACCGGCTCAAACCGCTTTTGACTGGCTCAAACCACTCCAGACCGGCTCAAACCGCATTTCACAGGCTCACACCGGGTTTGAACTGATTAGACCGGATCAAACCGGAACAGACCGGGTCAGACAGGCTCGAATCGGTTTTGACTGGCTTCAACCATTGCAAACAGGCTCAAACCGGTTTTGAGCGGCTCAAAGCAGACCAGACCGGCTCAGACAGGCTCGATTCGGTTTTGACCGGCTCAAACCAGACCAGACCGGCTCAAAGCAGACCAGACCGGCTCTAACCAGACCAGACCGGTTCAAACCGGTTTTGACTGGCTCAATCCGGATTTGACCGGCTCAAACCGGTTTTGACTGGCTCAAACCACTCCAGACCGGCTAAAACCGGTTTTCACCGGCTCAAACCGGTTTTGAACTGATTAGACCGGATCAAACCGGACCAGACCGGCTCAGACAGGCTCGAATCGGTTTTGACTGGCTTCAACCAGACCAAACCGGCTCAAACCGGTTTTGACCGGCTCAAACCTGACCAGACCGGCTCAAACCGTATCAAACCAGACCAGACCAGCTCAAACCGGTTTTGACTGGCTCAAACAGGAGCAGAACTTCTCACACCTGTTTTGTTTGTTCCAGAGCGGCTAACAGCGGTTTTGACCGGCTCAAATCGGACTCAAACAGGACCAGACCATCTCAAACCTGTTTTGAACGGCTCAAACCGGAATAGAACGGCTCAAACCGGCTCAAACCGGACCAGACCCGCTCAAACCGGCTCAAACCGGACCAGACCGGCTCTAACCAGTTTGAATCGGCTCAAACTGGACCAGACCGGATCAAACCGGACCATACTGGCTCAAACCTGTTTTGACCAGACCAGCCTGGCTCAAGCCAGTTTTGACCTTCTCAAATCAGACCAGACAGGCTGAAACCGGTTTTGACCGGCTCGGACCGGACCAGACCAGCTGAAACCGGTTTTGACCGGCTCCAATCGTACCAGACCGGCTCAAACAGGCTGAAATCGGAACAGACCGGCTTAAACCGGTTTTGACCGGCTCAAACAGGACCAGACCGGCTCAAACCGGTTTTGAAAGGCTCAAACCGGACCAGAACGTATCAAACCGGTTTTGAACGGCTCGAACTTGACCAGACCGTACTAAGACGGATCAAACTGGACCAGACCGGCTCAAACCGGCTCAAACCCGATCATACTGGACCAGACCATCTCAAACCGGTTTTGACCGGCTCACACCGGACCAGACCGGCTGAAACGGGCCCAAACCGGCTGAAACCGTATCAAACCAGACCAGATCGGCCCAGTCTGGTAAAACCGGGCCACACCGGCTTAAACCGTTTTTGACCAGTTCAAACCAGACCAGACCAGTTCAAAGCGGTTTTGACTGGCTCAATCCGGTTTTGACAGGCTCAAACCGGTTTTGACCGGCTCAAACCACTCCAGACCGGCTAAAACCTGTTTTCACCGGCTCAAACCGGTTTTAAACTGATTAGACCGTATCAAACCGGACCAGACCGGCTCAGACAGGCTCGAATCGGTTTTGACTGGCTTCAACCAGACCAAACCGGCTCAAACCAGTTTTGACCGGCTCGAACCGGTTTCTACCGGCTCAAACCAGACCAGACCGTTTCAAAGAAGACCAGACCGGCTCAAACAAAACGAGACCGGCTCAAACCGGTTTTGACCGGATGAGACCAGATCAATCCGGACGAGACCTTCTCAAACTGCATCAAACCGGAAAAGACTGGCCCAGACGGGATAAACCGGGCCAAATCGGCTCCAACCGGTTTTGACCGGCTCAAACCAGACCAGACCGGCTCAAACCAGACCAGACTGGCTCAAACCAGACCAGACCGGCTCAAACCAGACCAGACTGGCTCAAACCGGTTTTGACCGGATGAGACCGGATCACACCGGACCAGAGCGGCTCAAACCGGATCAAACCGACCAGACCGCCCAGACCGACTCAAACCAGACCAGAGCGGCTCAACCCGGTTTTGACCGGCTCAAACCAAACCAGACCGTCTCAAACCAGACCAGACCGGATCAAACCAGACCAGACCTGCTCAAACCGGTTTTGACTGGCTCAAACCAGACCAGACCGGCTCAAACCGGCTTTGACCGGCTCAAACCAGACCAGAGCGGCTCAAACCGGCTTTGACCGGCTCAAACCACCAGACCGGCTATAACCGGTTTTCACCGCTTCAAACCGGTTTTGAACTGATTAGACCGTATCAAACCGGACCAGACCGGTCAGACAGGCTCAAACCGGTTTTGACTGGCTCAACCAGACCAGACCGCTCAAACCGGTTTTGACGGCTCAAACAGACCAGACCGTTCAAACCGGTTTTGACCGCTCAAACCAGACCAGACCGGCTCAAACAGACCAGACCGGCTCAACCAGACCAGACCGTTCAAACCGGTTTTGACTGCTCAAACCAGACCGGCTCAAACCAGTTTTGACCGGCTCAAACCAAACGAGACCGGCTCAAACCGGTTTTCACCGGCTGAAACCGATTTTGACCGGATGAGACCGGATCAAACCGACCAGACCAGACAGGCTCAAACGGTTTTGACGGCTCAAACCGGATCAAACCGCTCAAACCGGTTTTGACCGGCTCAAACCGACCAGACCGCTCAAACCAGACCAGACCAGTTCAAACAAGACCGGCTCAGACCGGTATTGACCGGCTCAAACCGGTTCAAACAGAACCAGACGGGTTCAAACCGGTTTTGACCAGCTCAAACCGACCGAGACCGGCTCAAACCGGTTTTGAACGGCTCAAACCGATCATACTGGACCAGACCGGCTCAAACCGGACCAGACCGCTCAAACCGCTCAAACCGACCAGACCGCTCAAACCAGTTTTGACGGCTCAAACCGACCAGACCGGCTCAAACCGACCAGACAGGCTCAAACCGACCAGACAGGCCCAGACCAGCTCAAACCGGTTATGACCGACTCAAACCAGACCAGACAGGCTCAAACCGGTTTTGACCGGCTCCAACCGTACCAGACCGACTCAAACCGGTTTTGACCGGCTCAACCGACCAGACCGCTCAAACCGGCTCAAACCGACCAGACCGGCTAAAACCGGTTTTGACCGGCTAAAACCAGACCAGACCGGCTCAATCCGATTTTGACCAGTTCAAACCAGACCAGACCAGTTTAAAGCGGTTTTGACTGGCTCAATCCGGTTTTGAGAGGCTCAAACCGGTTTTGACCGGCTCAAACCACTCCAGACCGGCTAAAACCTGTTTTCACCGGCTCAAACCGGTTTTAAACTGATTAGACCGTATCAAACCGGACCAGACCGGCTCAGACAGGCTCGAATCGGTTTTGACTGGCTTCAACCAGACCAAACCGGCTCAAACCAGTTTTGACCGGCTCTAACCGGTTTCTACCGGCTCAAACCAGACCAGACCGTTTCAAAGAAGACCAGACCGGCTCAAACAAAACGAGACCGGCTCAAACCGGTTTTGACCGGATGAGACCAGATCAACCCGGCACAGACCAACTCAAACTGCATCAAACCGGAAAAGACCGGACCAGACGGGATAAACCGGGCCAAATCGGCTCCAACCGGTTTTGACCGGCTCAAACCAGACCAGACCGGCTCAAACCAGACCAGACTGGCTCAAACCGGTTTTGACCTGCTCAAACCACACCGGACCGGCTGAATCCGGTTTTGACCGGCTAAAACCGGTTTTGAGCTGATTAGACCGGATGACCGGCTCAAACCGGATCAAATCAGACCAGACCGGCTCAGACCAGACCAGACCGGCTCGAACCGGTTTTGAACGGCTCAAACCGGTTTTGACCGGCTCAAACCAAACCACACCGGCTCAAACCGGTTTTGACCGCTCAACCAGACCAGACCGGCTCAAACAAGACCAGACCGGTTCAAACCAGACCAGACCGGCTCAAACCGGTTTTGACCTTCTCAAACCGGTTTTGACCTGCTCAAACCACACTAGACCAGCTGAAATCGGTTTTGACCGGATGAGACCGGATCAAACCGAATCAGACCGGCGCAGACCGGCTAAAATCAGATTAAAAAGGACAAGACCGACCAAGACCGCTTAAACTGGGCCACACACCGGTTTTGACCGTTTCAAACCAGACCAGACTGGCTCAAACCGGAACACACCGGCCCAGAGCTGATTTTACTGGACCAGACCGGCTCAAACCGGTTTTGACTGGCTTAAACCAGACCAGACCACCTCAAAACGGTTTTGACCTGGT
>JABBCR010000536.1:0-20521 GCA_014849445.1 Cercopithecus mona
AAGTGGCTAGAATCGGTTTTGCCTGGCTTCAACCAGACCAAAGTGGCTCAAACCGGTTTTGACTGGCTCAAACCACACCAGACCGGCTGAAACCGGTTTTGAACGGATAAAACCGGTTTTGACCAGATGAGACCGGATCAAACCGAATCAGACCGGCCCAGACCGGCTAAAATCGGATCAAACCGGACCAGACTGCCTAAAACTGGGCCACAAACCGGTTTTGACCGGTTGAAACCGGACCAGACCGGCTCAAACCGGTTTTGACCGACCTGAGCCTGTATGGACCGGCTCAAACCAGACCAGACCGGCTCAAACCAGACCAGACAGGCGCAAACTGGTTTGGACCGGCTCAAAGCGGTTTTGACCGGATCAAACCGGACTCGACCGGCCCAGAACTGCTGAAACCGGATCCAACTGAACACGACCGGCCCAGACCAGCTAAAACCGGGCCAAATCGGCTCAAACCCGTTTTGACTGGCTCAAACCAGACCAGACCGGTTCAAACCGGTTTTGACCGACCTGAGCCTGTTTTGACCGGCTCAAACCAGACCAGACCGGCTCAAACCAGACCAGACCGGCTCAAATCAGACCAGACCAGCTCAAACCGGTTTTGACCGGCTCAAACCAGACAAGACCGTCTCAAACCGGTTTTGACCGGATGAGACAGGATAAAACCGGGCCAGACAGGCTCAAACCGGATGAAACCGCACCAGACCCGCCCAGAACAGCTGAAGCCGGAGCAAACCGGACCACACTGGGCAAGAGCGGCTAAAACCGGGCCAAAAACCGGTTTTGACCGGCTCAAACCAGAACAGACCGGCTCAAACCAGAACAGACCGTCTCAAACCAGACCAGACCAGCTCAAACCGGTTTTGACCGGCTCAAACCAGACAAGACCGTCTCAAACCGGTTTTGACCGGATGAGACAGGATAAAACCGGGCCAGACAGGCTCAAACCGGATGAAACCGCACCAGACCCGCCCAGAACAGCTGAAGCCGGAGCAAACCGGACCACACTGCGCAAGAGCGGCTAAAACCGGGCCACAAACCGGTTTTGACCGGCTCAAACCAGACCAGACTGGCTCAAATCAGACCAGAACAGCTCAAACCGGACCAGACCGGCTGAAACCGGATCAAACCGGACCAGACCAGCCCAGACGCCTAAAACCGGGCCAAACCGGCTCAAACCTATTTTGACCGGCTCAAACCAGACCAGACCGGCTCAAACCGGTTTTGACTGGCTCAAACCAGACCAGATCGGCTCAAACCGGATCAAACCGTACCAGACCGTCTCAAACGGGTTTTGACCGGCTCAAACCAGACCAGACCGGTTCAAACCGGTTTTGACTGACTCAATCCGGTTTTGACCGGCTCAAACCGGTTTTGACCGCTTCAAACCACTCCAGACCGGCTCAAACCGGTTTTCACCGGCTCAAACCGGTTTTGACCAGCTCAAACCAGACCAGAACGGCTCAAACCGGTTTTGACTGGCTTCAACCAGACCAAAGTGGCTCAAACCGGTTTTGACTGGCTCAAACCAGACCAGACCGGCTCAAACCGGTTTTGACCGGCTCAAACCAGACCAGACCGGCTCAAATCGGTTTTGACCGGATGAGACAGGATAAAACCGGACCAGACCGGCCCAGACCGGATAAAACCGGGCCAAACCGGCTCAAACCTATTTTTACTTGCTCAAACCAGACCATACCGGCTCAAACCGGTTTTGACCGGTTGAAACCGGACCAGACCGGCTCAAACCGGTTTTGACCGACCTGAGCCTGTATTGACCGGCTCAAACCAGACCAGACCGGCTCAAACCAGACCAGACAGGCGCAAACTGGTTTTGACCGGCTCAAAGCGGTTTTGACCGGATCAAACCGGACTCGACCGGCCCAGAACTGCTGAAACCGGATCCAACTGAACACGACCGGCCCAGACCAGCTAAAACCGGGCCAAATCGGCTCAAACCCGTTTTGACTGGCTCAAACCAGACCAGACCGGTTCAAACCGGTTTTGACCGACCTGAGCCTGTTTTGACCGGCTCAAACCAGACCAGACCGGCTCAAACCAGACCAGACCGGCTCAAACCAGACCAGACCAGCTCAAACCGGTTTTGACCGGCTCAAACCAGACAAGACCGTCTCAAACCGGTTTTGACCGGATGAGACAGGATAAAACCGGGCCAGACAGGCTCAAACCGGATGAAACCGCACCAGACCCGCCCAGAACAGCTGAAGCCGGAGCAAACCGGACCACACTGCGCAAGAGCGGCTAAAACCGGGCCACAAACCGGTTTTGACCGGCTCAAACCAGACCAGACTGGCTCAAATCAGACCAGAACAGCTCAAACCGGACCAGACCGGCTGAAACCGGATCAAACCGGACCAGACCAGCCCAGACGCCTAAAACCGGGCCAAACCGGCTCAAACCTATTTTGACCGGCTCAAACCAGACCAGACCGGCTCAAACCGGTTTTGACTGGCTCAAACCAGACCAGATCGGCTCAAACCGGATCAAACCGTACCAGACAGGCCCAGACTGGCTTCAACCGGGCCAGACCGTCTCAAACGGGTTTTGACCGGCTCAAACCAGACCAGACCGGCTCAAACCGGTTTTGACCGACCTGAGCCTGTATGGACCGGCTCAAACCAGACCAGACCGGCTCAAACCAGACCAGACAGGCGCAAACTGGTTTGGACCGGCTCAAAGCGGTTTTGACCGGATCAAACCGGACTCGACCGGCCCAGAACTGCTGAAACCGGATCCAACGGAACACGACCGGCCCAGACCAGCTAAAACCGGGCCAAATCGGCTCAAACCCGTTTTGACTGGCTCAAACCAGACCAGACCGGTTCAAACCGGTTTTGACCGACCTGAGCCTGTTTTGACCGGCTCAAACCAGACCAGACCGGCTCAAACCAGACCAGACCGGCTGAAATCAGACCAGACCGGCTGAAACCGGTTTTGACCGGCCCAAACCACACAAGACCGTCTCACCGGTTTTGAACGGATGAGACAGGATAAAACCGGGCTAGACAGGCTCAAACCGGTTTTGACCGGCTCAAACCAGACCAGACCGGCCCAGACCGGCTAAAACCGGCACACAAATCGGTTTTGACCGGCTCAAATCAGACCAGACCGGCTCAAACCAGACCAGACCGGCTCAAACCAGACCAAACCGGCTCAAACCGGTTTTGACCGGCTCAAACCAGACCAGACCGGCTCAAACCAGACCAGACCGGCTCAAATCAGACCAGACCAGCTCAAACCGGTTTTGACCGGCTCAAACCAGACAAGACCGTCTCAAACCGGTTTTGACCGGATGAGACAGGATAAAACCGGGCCAGACAGGCTCAAACCGGATGAAACCGCACCAGACCCGCCCAGAACAGCTGAAGCCGGAGCAAACCGGACCAGACCGGCTCAAACCAGACCAGACCGGCTCAAACCAGACCAGACCGGCTCAAACCGGTTTTGACCGGCTCAAACCAGACCAGACTGGCTCAAATAAGACCAGAACAGCTCAAACCAGACCAGACCGGCTCAAACCGGATCAAACGGGACCAGACCGGCCCAGACCGCCGAAAACCGGGCCAAACCGGCTCAAACCTATTTTTACTTGCTCAAACCAGACCATACCGGCTCAAACCGGTTTTCATCGGCTCAAACCAGACCAGACCGGCTCAAACCGGATCAAACGGGACCAGACTGGCCCAGACCGCCTGAAACCGGGCCAAACCAGTTCAAACCTATATGACTGGCTCAAACCAGACCAGACCGGCTCGAACCTGTTTTGACCAGCTCAAACCAGACCAGACCGGCTCAAACCGGTTTTGACCGGATTAGACCGGATCAAACCGGACCAGTCCTTCTCAAACCGGATCATACCGGACCAGACCGGCACACACTGGCTCAAACCGGCTCAAATCGAACCTGACCGGCCCAGACAGGCTAAAACCGGGCCAAACCGGCTCAATCAGGTTTTGACCGGCTCCAACCAGACCAGACCGGCTCAAACCAGAGCAGACTGGATCAAAACGGTTTTGACCGGCTCAAACCAGAACAGACCGGTTCAAACCGGTTTTGACCGGATTAGACCGGAAAAAAAACCGGACCAGACCGGCTCAAATGGGATGAAACCGCACCAGACCGGCTCAAACCAGACGAGCCCAGCTCAAACCGGTTATGACCGGCTCAAACCAGACCAGAACGGTTCAAACCGGTTTAGACTGGCTCAATCCGGTTTTGACCGGCTCAAACCGGTTTTGACCGGCTCGAACCAGACCAGAGCGGCTCAAACCAGACCAGACCGGCTCAAGCCGGTTTTGACCTGGTGAAACCACACCAGACCGGCTGAAACCGGTTTTGACCGGCAAAAACCGGTTTTGACCCACAAAAACCGGTTTTGACCGGATGAGACCGGATCAAGCCGAATCAGACCGGCCCAGACCGGCTAAAATCGGATCAAACCGGTTTTGACCGGCTCAAACCAGACCAGACCGGGTCAAACCGGTTTTGACCGGCTCGAACCGGTTTTGGACCGGCTCAAACCAGACCAGACCGGCTCAAACCGCATCAAACGGGACCAGACTGGCCCAGACCGCCTGAAACCGGGCCAAACCAGTTCAAACCTATATGACTGGCTCAAACCAGACCAGACCGGCTCGAACCTGTTTTGACCAGCTCAAACCAGACCAGACCGGCTCAAACCGGTTTTGACCGGATTAGACCGGATCAAACCGGACCAGTCCTTCTCAAACCGGATCATACCGGACCGGACCGGCACACACCGGCTCAAACCGGCTCAAATCGAACCACACCGGCCCAGACAGGCTAAAACCGGGCCAAACCGGCTCAATCAGATTTTAACCGGCTCAAACCAGACCAAACCGGCTCAAACCGGTTTTGACCGGCTCAAACCAGACCAGACCGGCTCAAATCGGTTTTGACCGGATGAGACAGGATAAAACCGGACCAGACCGGCCCAGACCGGATAAAACCGGGCCAGACCGGATAAAACCTTGCCAGACCAGCTCAAACCGGTTTTGACCGCTTCAAACCACTCCAGACCGGCTCAAACCGGTTTTCACCAGCTCAAACCGGTTTTGACCGCTTCAAACCACTCCAGACCGGCTCAAACCGGTTTTCACCGGCTCAAACCGGTTTTGACCTGATTGACCGGATCAAACCGGACCAGACCGGCTCAGACAGGCTAGAATCGGTTTTGCCTGGCTTCAACCAGACCAAAGTGGCTCAAACCGGTTTTGACTGGCTCAAACCAGACCAGACCGGCTCAAGCCGGTTTTGACCTGGTCAAACCACACCAGACCGGCTGAAACCGGTTTTGACCGGCAAAAACCGGTTTTGACCGGATGAGACCGGATCAAACCGAATCAGAACGGCTAAAATCGGATCAAACCAGACCAGACTGCCTAAAACTGGGCCACAAACCGGTTTTGACTGGTTGAAACCGGACCAGACCGGCTCAAACCGGTTTTGACCGACCTGAGCCTGTATTGACCGGCTCAAACCAGACCAGACCGGCTCAAACCAGACCAGACCAGCTCAAACCGGTTTTGACCGGCTCAAACCGGTTTTGACCTGATTGACCGGATCAAACCGGACCAGACCGGCTCAGACAGGCTAGAATCGGTTTTGCCTGGCTTCAACCAGACCAAAGTGGCTCAAACCGGTTTTGACTGGCTCAAACCAGACCAGACCGGCTCAAGCCGGTTTTGACCTGGTCAAACCACACCAGACCGGCTGAAACCGGTTTTGACCGGCAAAAACCGGTTTTGACCGGATGAGACCGGATCAAACCGAATCAGACCGGCCCAGACCGGCTAAAATCGGATCAAACCGGACCAGACTGCCTAAAACTGGGCCACAAACCGGTTTTGACCGACCTGAGCCTGTATTGACCGGCTCAAACCAGACCAGACCGGCTCAAACCAGACCAGACAGGCGCAAACTGGTTTTGACCGGCTCAAAGCGGTTTTGACCGGATCAAACCGGACTCGACCGGCCCAGAACTGCTGAAACCGGATCCAACTGACCACGACCGGCCCAGACCAGCTAAAACCGGGCCAAATCGGCTCAAACCCGTTTTGACAGGCTCAAACCAGACCAGACTGGTTCAAACCGGTTTTGACCGACCTGAGCCTGTTTTGACCGGCTCAAACCAGACCAGACCGGCTCAAACCAGAACAGAACGTCTCAAACCACACCAGACCGGCTGAAACCGGTTTTGACCGGCAAAAACCGGTTTTGACCGGATGAGACCGGATCAAACCGAATCAGACCGGCCCAGACCGGCTAAAATCGGATCAAACCGGACCAGACTGCCTAAAACTGGGCCACAAACCGGTTTTGACCGGTTGAAACCGGACCAGACCGGCTCAAACCGGTTTTGACCGACCTGAGCCTGTATTGACCGGCTCAAACCAGACCAGACCGGCTCAAACCAGACCAGACCAGCTCAAACCGGTTTTGACCGGCTCAAACCAGACCAGACCGGCTCAAACCAGACCAGACCGGCTCAAATCAGACCAGACCAGCTCAAACCGGTTTTGACCGGCTCAAACCAGCCCTGACCGGATCACACCGTATCAAACGGAACCAGACCTGCCCTGACCGACTAAAACCGGGCCAAAACGGCTCAAACCGGTTTTGACCGGTTGAAACCGGACCAGACCGGCTCAAACCGGTTTTGACCGACCTGAGCCTGTTTTGACCGGCTCAAACCAGACCAGACCGGCTCAAACCAGACCAGACCGGCTCAAACCAGACCAGACCGGCTCAAACCAGACCAGACCAGCTCAAACCGGTTTTGACCGGCTCAAACCAGACCAGACCGTCTCAAACCGGTTTTGACCGGATGAGACAGGATAAAACCGGGCCAGACAGGCTCAAACCGGATGAAACCGCACCAGACCCGCCCAGAACAGCTGAAGCCGGAGCAAACCGGACCACACTGGGCAAGAGTGGCTAAAACCGGGCCAGACCGTCTCAAACGGGTTTTGACTGGCTCAAACCAGACCAGACCATCTCAAACCAGACCAGACCAGCTCAAACCGGTTTTGACCGGCTCAAACCAGACAAGACCGTCTCAAACCGGTTTTGACCGGATGAGACAGGATAAAACTGGGCCAGACCGGCTCGAACTGGATCAAACCGGACCAGAGAGGCCCAGACCGACTGAAACTGGATCGAACCGGACCAGACCAGAACTGCTCAAACCAGACCAGACCGGCTCAAATCAGACCAGACCAGCTCAAACCGGTTTTGACCGGCTCAAACCAGACCAGACTGGCTCAAAACAGACCAGAACATCTCAAACCGGACCAGACCGGCTGAAACCGGATCAAACCGGACCAGAAAAAGACCAGACGCGTAAAACCAGGCCAAACCGGCTCAAACCTATTTTGACCGGCTCAAACCAGACCAGACCGGCTCAAACCGGTTTTGACTGGCTCAAACCAGACCAGATCGACTCAAACCGGATCAAACCGTACCAGAGAGGCCCAGACTGGCTTAAACGGGGCCAGACCGTCTCAAACGGATTTTGACCGGCTCAAACCAGACCAGACCGGTTCAAACCGGTTTTGACTGGCTCAATCCGGTTTTGACCGGCTCAAACCGGTTTTGACCGTTTCAAACCTCTCCAGACGGGCTCAAACCAGTTTTCACTGGCTCAAACCGGTTTTGACCTGATTGACCGGATCAAACCGGACCAGACCGGCTCAGACAGGCTACAATCGGTTTTGCCTGGTTTCAATCAGACCAACGTGGCTCAAACCGGTTTTGACCGGCTCAAACCAGACAAGACGGGTTCAAACCGGTTTTCACTGACTCAATCCGGTTTTGACCGGCTCAATCCGCTTTTGACCGCTTCAAACCAGTCCAGACCGGCTAAAACCGGTTTTCACCGGCTCAAACCGGTTTTGACCTGATTAGACCGGATCAAACCTTACCAGACCGGCTCAGACAGGCTAGAATCGGTTTTGACTGGCTTCAACCAGACCAAAGTGGCTCAAACCGATTTTCACCGGCTCAAACCAGACCAAACCGGCTCAAACCGGTTTTGACTGGCTCGAACCGGTTTTGACTGGCTCAAACCAGACCAGACCAGCTCAAACCGGTTTTGACCGGCTGAAACCCATTTTCACCGGATGAGACCAGATCAAACCGGACCAGACGGGCCCAGACCAGCTAAAACTGGAAGAATCCGGACCAGATCGGCGCAGACCACCTAAAACCGGGCCAAACCGGCTCAAACCTATTTTGACCGGCTCAAACCAGACCAGACCGGCTCAAACCCGTTTTGACTGGCTCAAACCAGACCAGATCGGCTCAAACCTGATCAAACCGTACCAGACAGGTCCAGACTGTCTTCAAGCGGGCCAGACCGTCTCAAACCGGTTTTGACCGGCTCAAACCAGACCAGACCGGTTCAAACCGGTTTTGACTGACTCAATCCGGTTTTGACCGGCTCAAACCGGTTTTGACCGCTTCAAACCACTCCAGACCGGCTAAAACCGGTTTTCACCGGCTCAAACCGGTTTTGACCTGATTAGACCGGATCAAACCTTACCAGACCGGCTCAGACAGGCTAGAATCGGTTTTGACTGGCTTCAACCAGACCAAAGTGGCTCAAACCGATTTTCACCGGCTCAAACCAGACCAAACCGGCTCAAACCGGTTTTGACCGGCTCGAACCGGTTTTGACTGGCTCAAACCAGACCAGACCAGCTCAAACCAGACCAGACCAGCTCAAACCGGTTTTGACCGGCTGAAACCCATTTTGACCGGATGAGACCAGATCAAACCAGACCAGACGGGCCCAGACCAGCTAAAACTGGAAGAATCCGGACCAGACCGGCCCAGACCGCTAAAACCGGGCCAAACCGGTTCAAACCTATTTTGACAGGCTCAAACCAGTCCAGACTGGCTCAAACCGGTTTTGACCGGCTCAAACCAGACCAGACCGGCTCAAACCGGATCAAACGGGACCAGACTGGCCCAGACCGCCTAAAACCGGGCCAAACCGGCTCAAACCTATTTTTACTTGCTCAAACCAGACCATACCGGCTCAAACCGGTTTTGATCGGCTCAAACCAGACCAGACCGGCTCAAACCGGATCAAACGGGACCAGACTGGCCCAGACCGCCTGAAACCGGGCCAAACCAGTTCAAACCTATATGACTGGCTCAAACCAGACCAGACCGGCTCGAACCTGTTTTGACCAGCTCAAACCAGACCAGACCGGCTCAAACCGGTTTTGACCGGATTAGACCGGATCAAACCGGACCAGTCCTTCTCAAACCGGATCAAACCGGACCAGACCGGCACACACCGGCTCAAACCGGCTCAAATCGAACCACACCGGCCCAGACAGGCTAAAACCGGGCCAAACCGGCTCAATCAGATTTTAACCGGCTCAAACCAGACCAAACCGGCTCAAACCGGTTTTGACCGGCTCAAACCAGACCAGACCGGCTCAAATCGGTTTTGACCGGATGAGACAGGATAAAACCGGACCAGACCGGCCCAGACCGGATAAAACCGGGCCAGACCAGCTCAAACCGGTTATGACCGGCTCAAACCAGACCAGACCGGTTCAAACCGGTTTTGACTGGCTCAATCCGGTTTTGACCGGCTCAAACCGGTTTTGACCGCTTCAAACCACTCCAGACCGGCTCAAACCGGTTTTCACCGGCTCAAACCGGTTTTGACCTGATTGACCGGATCAAACCGGACCAGACCGGCTCAGACAGGCTAGAATCGGTTTTGCCTGGCTTCAACCAGACCAAAGTGGCTCAAACCGGTTTTGACCAGCTCAAACCAGACCAGACCGGCTCAAACCGGTTTTGACCGGATTAGACCGGATCAAACCGGACCAGTCCTTCTCAAACCGGATCATACCGGACCAGACCGGCACACACCGGCTCAAACCGGCTCAAATCGAACCACACCGGCCCAGACAGGCTAAAACCGGGCCAAACCGGCTCAATCAGATTTTAACCGGCTCAAACCAGACCAAACCGGCTCAAACCGGTTTTGACCGGTTGAAACCGGACCAGACTGTCTCAAACCGGTTTTGACCCACCTGAGCCTGTATTGACCGGCTCAAACCAGACCAGACCGGCTCAAACCAGACCAGACCGGCTCAAACCAGACGAGCCCAGCTCAAACCGGTTTTGACCGTCTCAAATCAGACCAGACCGGCTCAAAGCGGTTTTGACCGGATCAAACCGGACTCGACCGGCCCAGAACTGCTGAAACCGGATCCAACTGAACACGACCGGCCCAGACCAGCTAAAACCGGGCCAAATCGGCTCAAACCCGTTTTGACTGGCTCAAACCAGACCAGACCGGTTCAAACCGGTTTTGACCGACCTGAGCCTGTTTTGACCGGCTCAAACCAGACCAGACCGGCTCAAATCAGACCAGAACAGCTCAAACCGGACCAGACCGGCTGAAACCGGATCAAACCGGACCAGACCAGCCCAGACGCCTAAAACCGGGCGAAACCGGCTCAAACCAGACCAAACCGGCTCAAACCGGTTTTGACCGCCTCAAACCAGACCAGACCGGCTCAAATCGGTTTTGACCGGATGAGACAGGATAAAACCGGACCAGACCGGCCCAGACCGGATAAAACCGGGCCAGACCAGCTCAAACCGGTTATGACCGGCTCAAACCAGACCAGACCGGTTCAAACCGGTTTTGACTGGCTCAATCCGGTTTTGACCGGCTCAAACCGGTTTTGACCGCTTCAAACCACTCCAGACCGGCTCAAACCGGTTTTCACCGGCTCAAACCGGTTTTGACCTGATTGACCGGATCAAACCGGACCAGACCGGCTCAGACAGGCTAGAATCGGTTTTGCCTGGCTTCAACCAGACCAAAGTGGCTCAAACCGGTTTTGACTGGCTCAAACCAGACCAGACCGGCTCAAGCCGGTTTTCACCTGGTCAAACCACACCAGACCGGCTGAAACCGGTTTTGACCGGCAAAAACCGGTTTTGACCGGATGAGACCGGATCAAACCGAATCAGACCGGCCCAGACCGGCTAAAATCGGATCAAACCGGACCAGACTGCCTAAAACTGGGCCACAAACCGGTTTTGACCGGTTGAAACCGGACCAGACCGGCTCAAACCGGTTTTGACCGACCTGAGCCTGTATTGACCGGCTCAAACCAGACCAGACCGGCTCAAACCAGACCAGACAGGCGCAAACTGGTTTTGACCGGCTCAAAGCGGTTTTGACCGGATCAAACCGGACTCGACCGGCCCAGAACTGCTGAAACCGGATCCAACTGAACACGACCGGCCCAGACCAGCTAAAACCGGGCCAAATCGGCTCAAACCCGTTTTGACTGGCTCAAACCAGACCAGACCGGTTCAAACCGGTTTTGACCGACCTGAGCCTGTTTTGACCGGCTCAAACCAGACCAGACCGGCTCAAACCAGACCAGACCGGCTCAAATCAGACCAGACCAGCTCAAACCGGTTTTGACCGGCTCAAACCAGACAAGACCGTCTCAAACCGGTTTTGACCGGATGAGACAGGATAAAACCGGGCCAGACAGGCTCAAACCGGATGAAACCACACCAGACCCGCCCAGAACGACTGAAGCCGGAGCAAACCGGACCACACTGGGCAAGAGTGGCTAAAACCGGGCCACAAACCGGTTTTGACCGGCTCAAACCAGACCAGACTGGCTCAAATCAGACCAGAACAGCTCAAACCGGACCAGACCGGCTGAAACCGGATCAAACCGGACCAGACCAGCCCAGACGCCTAAAACCGGGCCAAACCGGCTCAAACCTATTTTGACCGGCTCAAACCAGACCAGACCGGCTCAAATCAGGCCAGAACAGCTCAAACCGGACCAGACCGGCTGAAACCGGATCAAATCGGACCAGACCAGCCCAGACGCCTAAAACCGGGCCAAACCGGCTCAAACCTATTTTGACCGGCTCAAACCAGACCAGACCGGCTCAAACCGGATCAAACCCTACCAGACAGGCCCAGACTGGCTTCAACCGGGCCAGACCGTCTCAAACGGGTTTTGACCGGCTCAAACCAGACCAGACCGGTTCAAACCGGTTTTGACTGACTCAATCCGGTTTTGACCGGCTCAAACCGGTTTTGACCGCTTCAAACCACTCCAGACCGGCTAAAACCGGTTTTCACCGGCTCAAACCGGTTTTGACCTGATTAGACCGGATCAAACCTTACCAGACCGGCTCAGACAGGCTAGAATCGGTTTTGACTGGCTTCAACCAGACCAAAGTGGCTCAAACCGATTTTCACCGGCTCAAACCAGACCAAACCGGCTCAAACCGGTTTTGACCGGCTCGAACCGGTTTTGACTGGCTCAAACCAGACCAGACCAGCTCAAACCAGACCAGACCAGCTCAAACCGGTTTTGACCGGCTGAAACCCATTTTGACCGGATGAGACCAGATCAAACCGGACCAGACGGGCCCAGACCAGCTAAAACTGGAAGAATCCGGACCAGACCGGCTGAAACCGGATCAAACCGGACCAGACCAGCCCAGACCGCCTAAAACCGGGCCAAACCGGTTCAAACCTATTTTGACAGGCTCAAACCAGTCCAGACTGGCTCAAACCGGTTTTGACCGGCTCAAACCAGACCAGACCGGCTCAAACCGGATCAAACGGGACCAGACCGGCCCAGACCGCCGAAAACCGGGCCAAACCGGCTCAAACCTATTTTTACTTGCTCAAACCAGACCATACCGGCTCAAACCGGTTTTGATCGGCTCAAACCAGACCAAACCGGCTCAAACCGGTTTTGACCGGCTCAAACCAGACCAGACCGGCTCAAATCGGTTTTGACTGGATGAGATAGGATAAAACCGGACCAGACCGGCCCAGACCGGATAAAACCGGGCCAGACCAGCTCAAACCGGTTATGACCGGCTCAAACCAGACCAGACCGGTTCAAACCGGTTTTGACTGGCTCAATCCGGTTTTGACCACTTCAAACCACTCCAGACCGGCTCAAACCGGTTTTCACCGGCTCAAACCGGTTTTGACCTGATTGACCGGATCAAACCGGACCAGACCGGCTCAGACAGGCTAGAATCGGTTTTGCCTGGCTTCAACCAGACCAAAGTGGCTCAAACCGGTTTTGACTGGCTCAAACCAGACGAGACCAGCTCAAACCAGACCAGACCAGCTCAAACCGGTTTTGACCGGCTGAAACCCATTTTGACCGGATGAGACCAGATCAAACCGGACCAGACCGGCCCAGACCGCCTAAAACCGGGCCAAACCGGCTCAAACCTATTTTGACCGGCTCAAACCAGACCAGACCGGCTCAAACCGATTTTCACCGGCTCAAACCAGACCAGACCGGCTCAAACCGGTTTTGACCGACCTGAGCCTGTATTGACCGGCTCAAACCAGACCAGACCAGCTCAATCCAGACCAGACAGGCGCAAACTGGTTTTCACCGGCTCAAAGCGATTTTGACCGGATCAAACCGGACTCGACTGGCCGAGAACTGCTGAAACCGGAACCAACTGAACAACACTGGCCCAGACCAGCTAAAACCGGGCCAAATCGGCTCAAACCCGTTTTGACTGGCTCAAACCAGACCAGACCGGTTCAAACCGGTTTTGACCGACCTGAGCCTGTTTTGACCGGCTCAAACCAGACCAGACCGGCTCAAACCAGACCAGACCGGCTCAAATCAGACCAGAACAGCTCAAACCGGTTTTGACCGGCTCAAACCAGACAAGACCGTCTCAAACCGGTTTTGACCGGATGAGACAGGATAAAACCGGGCCAGACAGGCTCAAACCGGATGAAACCGCACCAGACCCGCCCAGACGCCGAAAACCGGGCCAAACCGGCTCAAACCAGACCAGACCGGCTCAAACCGGTTTTGACCAGCTCAAACCGGTTTTGACCGGCTCGAACCGGTTTTGACCGGCTCAAACCAGACCAGACCGGCTCAAACCAGACCAGACCGGCTCAAACCAGACCAGACCAGCTCAAACCGGTTTTGACCAGCTCAAACCAGACCAGACCGGCTCAAACCGGTTTTGACCGGATGAGACAGGATAAAACCGGACCAGACAGGCTCAAACCGGATGAAACCGCACCAGACCCGCCCAGACGCCTAAAACCGGGCCAAACCGGCTCAAACCGGACCAGACCGGCTCAAACCAGTCCAGACTGGCTCAAACCGGTTTTGACCGGCTCAAACCAGACCAGACAGGCTCAAATCAGACCAGAACAGCTCAAACCGGACCAGACTGGCTGACACCGGATCAAACCGGACCAGACCAGCCCAGACCAGACCGGCTCAAATCGGTTTTGACCGGATGAGACAGGATAATACCGCACCAGAACGGCCCAGACCGGATAAAACCGGGCCAGATCGGCTCAAATCGGTTTTGTCTGGCTCAAACCAGACCAGATCGGCTCAAACCGGATCAAACCGTACCAGACAGGCCCAGACTGGCTTAAACCGGGCCAGACCGTCTCAAACGGGTTTTGACCGGCTCAAACCAGACCAGACCGGTTCAAACCGGTTTTGACTGACTCAATCCGGTTTTGACCGGCTCAAACCGGTTTTGACCGCTTCAAACCACTCCAGACCGGCTCAAACCGGTTTTCACCGGCTCAAACCGGTTTTGACCTGATTAGACCGGATCAAACCTTACCAGACCGGCTCAGACAGGCTAGAATCGGTTTTGACTGGCTTCAACCAGACCAAAGTGGCTCAAACCGATTTTCACCGGCTCAAACCAGACCAAACCGGCTCAAACCGGTTTTGACCGGCTCGAACCGGTTTTGACTGGCTCAAACCAGACCAGACCAGCTCAAACCAGACCAGACCAGCTCAAACCGGTTTTGACCGGCTGAAACCCATTTTGACCGGATGAGACCAGATCAAACCGGACCAGACGGGCCCAGACCAGCTAAAACTGGAAGAATCCGGACCAGACCGGCCCAGACCGCCTAAAACCGGGCCAAACCGGTTCAAACCTATTTTGACAGGCTCAAACCAGTCCAGACTGGCTCAAACCGGTTTTGACCGGCTCAAACCAGACCAGACCGCTCAAATCGAACCACACCGGCCCAGACAGGCTAAAACCGGGCAAAACCGGCTCAAACCGGTCCAAACCGGCTCAAACCTATTTTTACTTGCTCAAACCAGACCATACCGGCTCAAACCGGTTTTGATCGGCTCAAACCAGACCAGACTGGCTCAAACCGGATCAAACGGGACCAGACTGGCCCAGACCGCCTGAAACCGGGCCAAACCAGTTCAAACCTATATGACTGGCTCAAACCAGACCAGACCGGCTCGAACCTGTTTTGACCAGCTCAAACCAGACCAGACCGGCTCAAACCGGTTTTGACCGGATTAGACCGGATCAAACCGGACCAGTCCTTCTCAAACCGGATCATACCGGACCAGACCGGCACACACCAGCTCAAACCATCTCAAATCGAACCTGACCGGCCCAGACAGGCTAAAACCGGGCCAAACCGTCTCAATCAGATTTTAACCGGCTCAAACCAGACCAAACCGGCTCAAACCGGTTTTGACCGGCTCAAACCAGACCAGACCGGCTCAAATCGGTTTTGACCGGATGAGACAGGATAAAACCGGACCAGACCGGCCCAGACCGGATAAAACCCCTCCAGACCAGCTCAAACCGGTTATGACCGGCTCAAACCAGACCAGACCGGTTCAAACCGGTTTTGACTGGCTCAATCCGGTTTTGACCGGCTCAAACCGGTTTTGACCGCTTCAAACCACTCCAGACGGCTCAAACCGGTTTTCACCGGCTCAAACCGGTTTTGACCTGATTGACCGGATCAAACCGGACCAGACCGGCTCAGACAGGCTAGAATCGGTTTTGCCTGGCTTCAACCAGACCAAAGTGGCTCAAACCGGTTTTGACTGGCTCAAACCAGACCAGACCGGCTCAAACCGGTTTTGACCAGCTCAAACCAGACCAGACCGGCTGAAACCGGTTTTGACCGGCAAAAACCGGTTTTGACCGGATGAGACCGGATCAAACCGAATCAGACCGGCCCAGACCGGCTAAAATCGGATCAAACCGGACCAGACTGCCTAAAACTGGGCCACAAACCGGTTTTGACCGGTTGAAACCGGACCAGACCGGCTCAAACCGGTTTTGACCGACCTGAGCCTGTATGGACCGGCTCAAACCAGACCAGACCGGCTCAAACCAGAACAGACAGGCGCAAACTGGTTTTGACCGGCTCAAAGCGGTTTTGACCGGATCAAACCGGACTCGACCGGCCCAGAACTGCTGAAACCGGATCCAACTGAACACGACCGGCCCAGACCAGCTAAAACCGGGCCAAATCGGCTCAAACCCGTTTTGACTGGCTCAAACCAGACCAGACCGGTTCAAACCGGTTTTGACCGACCTGAGCCTGTTTTGACCGGCTCAAACCAGACCAGACCGGCTCAAATCAGACCAGAACAGCTCAAACCGGACCAGACCGGCTGAAACCGGATCAAACCGGACCAGACCAGCCCAGACGCCTAAAACCGGGCGAAACCGGCTCAAACCAGACCAAACCGGCTCAAACCGGTTTTGACCGCCTCAAACCAGACCAGACCGGCTCAAATCGGTTTTGACCGGATGAGACAGGATAACACCGGACCAGACCGGCCCAAACCGGATAAAACCGGGCCGGACCAGCTCAAACCGGTTATGACCGGCTCAAACCAGACCAGATCGGCTCAAACCGGATCAAACCGTACCAGACAGGCCCAGACTGGCTTAAACCGGGCCAGACCGTCTCAAACGGGTTTTGACCGGCTCAAACCAGACCAGACCGACTCAAACCGGATCAAACGAGACCAGACCGGCCCAGACCGCCGAAAACTGGGCCAAAGCGGCTCAAACCTATTTTTACTTGCTCAAACCAGACCATACCGGCTCAAACCGGTTTTGATCGGCTCAAACCAGACCAGACCGGCTCAAACCGGATCAAACGGGACCAGACTGGCCCAGACCGCCTGAAACCGGGCCAAACCAGTTCAAACCTATATGACTGGCTCAAACCAGACCAGACCGGCTCGAACCTGTTTTGACCAGCTCAAACCAGACCAGACCGGCTCAAACCGGTTTTGACCGACCTGAGCCTGTATTGACCGGCTCAAACCAGACCAGACCGGCTCAAACCAGACCAGACCGGCTCAAATCAGACCAGACCAGCTCAAACCGGTTTTGACCGGCTCAAACCAGACAAGACCGTCTCAAACCGGTTTTGACCGGATGAGACAGGATAAAACCGGGCCAGACAGGCTCAAACCGGATGAAACCGCACCAGACCCGCCCAGAACAGCTGAAGCCGGAGCAAACCGGACCACACTGCGCAAGAGCGGCTAAAACCGGGCCAAAAACCGGTTTTGACCGGCTCAAACCAGAACAGACCGGCTCAAACCAGAACAGACCGTCTCAAACCAGACCAGACCGGCTCAAACCGGTTTTGACTGGCTCAAACCAGACCAGATCGGCTCAAACCGGATCAAACCGTACCAGACAGGCCCAGACTGGCTTAAACCGGGCCAGACCGTCTCAAACGGGTTTTGACCGGCTCAAACCAGACCAGACCGGTTCAAACCGGTTTTGACTGACTCAATCCGGTTTTGACCGGCTCAAACCGGTTTTGACTGGCTCAAACCAGACGAGACCAGCTCAAACCAGACCAGACCAGCTCAAACCGGTTTTGACCGGATTAGACTGGATCAAACCGGACTAGTCCTTCTCAAACCGGATCATACCGGACCAGACCGGCACACACCGGCTCAAACCGGCTCAAATCGAACCACACCGGCCCACACAGGCTAAAACCGGGCCAAACCGGCTCAATCAGATTTTGACCGACTCCAACCAGACCAGACCGGCTCAAACCAGATCAGAATGGATCAAAACGGTTTTGACTGGCTCAAACCAGAACAGACCGGCTCAAACCGGTTTTGACTGGATTAGACCGGAAAAAAACGGGACCAGAACGGCTCAAACGGGATGAAACAGCACCAGACCGCCCCAGAACAGCTGAAGCTGGTGCAAACCGGACCAGACAGGCCCAGACCGGCTCAAACCGCTTTTGACCAGTCTGAGCCAGTTTTGGCCGCCTCTAACCAGACCAGAGCGGCTGAAACCGGGCCAGACGGCCTCAAACCGGTTTTGACCTGCTCAAAAAACACCAGACCTGCTGAAACCGGTTTTTACTGGCTAAAACCAGACCAGACCGGCTCAAACCGGTTTTGACCAGCTCAAACCAGACCAGACCGGCTCAAACCAGACCAGACCGGCTCAAACCAGACCAAACCGGCTCAAACCGGTTTTGACCGGCTCAAACCAGACCAGACCAGCTCGAACCTGTTTTGACCAGCTCAAACCAGACCAGACCGGCTCAAACCGGATCAAACGGGACCAGACCGGCCCAGACCGCCGAAAACCGGGCCAAACCGGCTCAAACCTATTTTTACTTGCTCAAACCAGACCATACCGGCTCAAACCGGTTTTGATCGGCTCAAACCAGACCAGACCGGCTCAAACCGCATCAAACGGGACCAGACTGGCCCAGACCGCCTGAAACCGGGCCAAACCAGTTCAAACCTATATGACTGGCTCAAACCAGACCAGACCGGCTCGAACCTGTTTTGACCAGCTCAAACCAGACCAGACCGGCTCAAACCGGTTTTGACCGGATTAGACCGGATCAAACCGGACCAGTCCTTCTCAAACCGGATCATACCGGACCAGACCGGCACACAACGGCTCAAACCGGCTCAAATCGAACCACACCGGCCCAGACAGGCTAAAACCGGGCCAAACCGGCTCAATCAGATTTTAACCGGCTCAAACCAGACCAAACCGGCTCAAACCGGTTTTGACCGGCTCAAACCAGACCGGCTCAAATCGGTTTTGACCGGATGAGACAGGATAAAACCGGACCAGACCGGCCCAGACCGGATAAAACCGGGCCAGACCAGCTCAAACCGGTTATGACCGGCTCAAACCAGACCAGACCGGTTCAAACCGGTTTTGACTGGCTCAATCCGGTTTTGACCGGCTCAAACCGGTTTTGACCGCTTCAAACCACTCCAGACCGGCTCAAACCGGACCGGCTCAAATCGGTTTTGACCGGATGAGACAGGATAAAACCGGACCAGACCGGCTCAAATCGGTTTTGACCGGATGAGACCGGATCAAACCGAATCAGACCGGCCCAGACCAGCTAAAACCGGGCCAAACCAGTTCAAACCTATATGACTGGCTCAAACCGGATTTGACCGGCTCAAACCGGTTTTGACCGCTTCAAACCACTCCAGACCGGCTCAAACCGGTTTTGACCGGCTCAAACCGGTTTTGACCGGCTAAAACCTATTTTTACTTGCTCAAACCAGACCAGAACGGCTCAAACCGGTTTTGACCGGCTCAATCCGGTTTTGACCAGCTCAAACCGGTTTTGACCGACCTGAGCCTGTTTTGACCGGCTCAAACCTATTTTTACTTGCTCAAACCAGACCATACCGGCTCAAACCGGTTTTGACTGGCTCAAACCAGACCATACCGGCTCAAACCGGTTTTGACTGGCTCAATCCGGTTTTGACCGGCTCAAACCGGTTTTGACCGCTTCAAACCACTCCAGACCGGCTCAAACCGGTTTTGACCGACCTGAGCCTGTATGGACCGGCTCAAACCAGACCAGACCGTCAAACCTATTTTTACTTGCTCAAACCAGACCAGACCGGCTCAAATCGGTTTTGACTGGCTCAATCCGGTTTTGACCGGCTCAAACCGGTTTTGACTGGCTACAACCAGACCAAAGTGGCTCAAACCGGTTTTGACTGGCTCAATCCGGTTTTGACCGGCTGAAACCCATTTGACGGATGAGACGGATCAAACCAGACCAGTCCAGTTCAAACCGGTTTTGACTGACTCAATCCGGTTTTGACCGGCTCAAACCAGACCAGACCGGCTCAAACCGGTTTTGACGGGCTCAATCCGGTTTTGACCAGCTCAAACCGGTTTTGACGGATGAGACAGGGTAAAACCGGGCCAAACCGGTTTTGACGGATGAGACGGATCACACCGGACCAGTCCTGCTCAAACCGGATCATACCGGACCAGACCAGTTCAAACCGGTTTTGACTGTCTCAATCCGGTTTTGACCGGCTCAAACCGGTTTTGACCGGCTCAAACCAGACAAGACCGGCTCAACCCGGACCAGACCGGCCCAGACCGGATAAAACCGGGCCAGACCAGCTCAAACCGGTTTTGACCGGCTCAAACCAGACAAGACCGTCTCAAACCGGTTTTGACCGGATGAGACAGGATAAAACCGGGCCTGACAGGCTCAAACCGGTTATGACCGGCTCAAACCGGTTTGACAGCTCAAACCGGTTTTGACCGGCAAAAACTGGTTTTCACCGGCTCAAACCGGTTTTGACTGCTCAATCCGGTTTGA